>JARVZY010005475.1:0-29941 GCA_030686995.1 Artemisia argyi | reverse complement strand
ATCCCGGCAGATTTCCTGTTGCAGCATCCTATCCACCCATACCGGAGGGTCCTCATGAGACATCGTGGTGTCGAATGTTTCATGAGTATGACGATGAAGCCCCACAAAGCCGATCCTGAGCTGCCCGGTGGTGTGACTGTCTATGGGATGTGGAGGAAGTTTGCCGCTGAATGCTCTTTCGCAACAAACAAGCTGATCAGGTTCAAGTTCATGTACTTAAATGTTGATGGCAGTGGTGGTGATAATTTGCAAGACTCTGTGTATCCCGTGTTTCATCTGTGCTGATGTGTCCAGCTTCAAACAATTTATGCTTCATTTGCAGTCAAACAATATTTATTATATTTTTTGTAAGTAAATACCCCCTTAAGTGTATAATTTTTTGTCAGTTATGTGTGTTGTAAACATGCATTCATTTGGGGGTATTTTACTTATGCTATATTACTAAATTTGAACAATATTAGTACTGTTATACATTAGTTAATGTTGAACACTTAATGTTAAATAGTTAGTTTCAGCAATTATGGAATCTAATATATAAATATACTTTTATGCATATGCATGTAATGTAATTTAGTATGTATGATGCAATCTTGTTAAACTGACATAATTGACATGTTATGTGAAAACAAAATGCTCAATCTTAAACCAATTAACTAGACACATTACCAAACTGTTTCTTAAGTCATATTGGAGGGAATTGACAAATATATTTGAAGTACATATTGGAGGGAAAGTTTAAAAATATCTTATCAAAAAGATTTTCTTAAAAAACATAAAAAGGGAAGCTGGGAAATCAAGGGGAACCATAGGCTCGAACCCAAGACCTCACCAACCTCAACCTTTTGAATGCCTCAACACACCACACACTTACCACTTGCCCTTGGGACTTTTTCATTTAATATCTTACATTGTTTTGTATATAAACAAACTTTTTAGGCTCTTAGCTTATTTCTCCTTTTAAGCTTATTACACCTTATTTAAATAAGTTGGTTTGTCACTTTTATTTTTGCTTCAAACTTAAATACATTAAGTGGTTATTGCACATTTTTCTTGTGTATTCTTAATCAGTTTACTATTTTTTATCATTTAATTACTTAAAATTAGTTTTTAATTATTAAAAAATAAAATAAAACTCAAAAAAATAAAAATATTTTCCCTACAATTATTTTTATTCATTTAGGACTTAAGAAAAGTTAATTTGCATTTCTAGGCTTTAAATTACAAATTACTATTTCCCAGCCTATTAGAATCCTGTGAGTAGCTAGGAATGTAAACGAATTGAACGTTCTTTGAACGTTTCCTGATTTGTTTGGTAAAAGTTCGTTTATCTTCGTTTATTTAGTATACTTAACGAACATGATCAATATTTGACATTAGCTCAGTTAAAACGACATGGGAATATCTCAAGGAGCGAGCATTCTTGACCATTCGGTCGGGTTTTTGATAACATAATATTATACATATGTACTATTCATTGAATCCTGTCGTAACATGACACCCTAAAACAACTATAACCCAATTCCCATATGATGTCAAATACCCATTAATGAATGTGACCAGTTATAACCTACTAACAATGACCCACCATGTGAATTAGCCATTATCACCGGTCATCCATGGGTTGCATACACTTGGTATGTGTATAGTTATATTGTGAAGGTTATATGAAGTGTGCCCAGTGGCGGAACTAGGATTTCAAAATAGGGTCCTCAAAGGGTCCTTCAAGGGTATGCACCCTATGTTTTTTACACTACCCGTCGAATTTTAGGGTTTGCACTTCCATACCCGTGCTATACAGTAGATCCGCCCCTGAGTGTGTTAAAGTTAATTATTAAAGGTGGGCATGTTAATTTTGACATTCGAGAAGGCCATAAAATCAGTAAAGTCATATGTACTATGATGAAGAATGTGTCATACTTTCGTTAGGGTATCTTTAGGTTATATGATACGTTTGCGTCCGTGTGTACACGTTTTCGTCCATGTTTACACGTTATCCCCCATTTTGTCATGGATTAATACGTCTGTACACGTTTTTATCCGTTTTCGTAGGTTTTTGTCATTTTCATGTTTTTTCATATTTTTCCTCATTTTTCCTACGTCTTATAATTCTTAGTCGGTTTTATACGTTTGTGTTTACACGTTCTCGCCCGTTTAATCATGTTTTAGACCGTTTCTACATGTTTTATACATTCTCCTCATTTTTCATATCGTGTTTGTTCATTTGTATGCGCCATTTTTTTGTTTATGCAGTTATATGTGTGTTTGGGACAGCGGGTTTGAAGATATATGGGTGTTTGGGACTGTGTGTAAGCACAACTTATGTCATGCAAAGTTATATGCATGGGTGTTATTTTGGAGCCAAAATATTAATGAAATGTTTAAATTCTTAATTAAAAATTTTGGAGCCAAATATTTTCGTGAAAGGTTTAAACTCTCAAACATAATTTTCAAAATTAACTCTGGAAATTGTGATTTCCTTAAACCAAAAACTGCCCCATCATATGCCCTATTTTTTCTCCAAAAAATCAGCCTTCTTCAAAAGATTAAATCAATAACTTTTTTAACCATTGTTCAACAATTTAGTTTAGTATTATTCTTTTACATATTGCTTCAGACGAATCATGGAAACCCAAGAGAATGATCGTGATAATATTGATTTTTCTGATAATGAACATCCTGACCATGAATTGGGATATGAATCGGAGCAGTATTCTGATGATGGTGAACGTGATAACAACCAATCAAATGGTTATGTCAAAAAGAGGGGCATAACCAGGTTAGCAAAGTTTCGAAGGGAATATGGAAAAGCAGGTGGAGAGAAGCTCAGTGTAACCTTCGATGCTATGAATAGGATATCAGGAAAACACCGAGCATTGTTTTCTAGTTTTTTGGGAGACTTGGTTCGTGAGCATATAGGTGTCAGGATTATATCCTGGAAGAAGGTTGATTCAGAAGCAAGAGACAAAATGTGGGACGAAATCACGGTAAACCTATACTATTTTTTAACCCAGTAATATAGCATGAAATATATATATGTAGCATTTACATTATGTGCAACTAATTAGGAACATCATGTTAATCTTTGCAGCGATTTTTTGATGTTGACTTGACAGCCAGAAAAGTGTTAATGAATCGTCTTGGTCAACTTCTACGCAATTTCAGAAGTAAATTGACACAAAACTACATGTTGCCCAACCTAGAAACACCTTCTAAACTAAATGAAGTCCCGACTAATTATGATGCAATTATATCAGCTGATGATTGGGTCAATTTTGTAAATTATACACAAAGCGATGAATACAAGGTGTTAATTAGTACTTTTTTATTCAAGTTCAAGCATTTGCTGTTTCCATATGTATTAGTTCTATAGTATATAATTATTACTACATCTAAACGCCTTTTGATTTTGTGTTGCAAGGTGAAATCAGCTGCAACAAAAGTGGCGCGTTCCAAGTCTCTTTATCAGCATAGAATGGGACGAGGTGGATACGCCCTTGTGATAGATCAAATGGTAACTTGAAACCTTTGCAGTTAATAGCATAATACTTGCGTGTAAAATGGTTTATCTTACGTGTGTGCAATTGATGTTTATAAGATCGATCGTAAAGAAATTCAACCAGATGAAGAACCACCGCGTACCACGCTGTGGTTGTCAGGAAGGAAGAACAAAGACGGAGATTTTTATGATGATGATACTAGAGCCGTGGGAGAAAAAATTGTAAGTTTTACTGCATATTTTATTATAATGTGCATAGTGGGGCTAAAAAGTCTTCTTGCTTATATTAAAGTGGGATCAACATATAATAACCTATTACCCATATTGTGTGTGCAGAAAGAAACGGAGGACAAGATCAAACAAGGAACCTTGAAGGTTGATCATGGCAGTGATGCCATGACAGTTGTATTAGGTAAGGAAAAGGGAGGATATGCGAGAGGAGTGGGAGGTGGAGTAACCTACAGGAGGTATTTTGATCTTCCTCGAAACAAACAAGCATCTGATGAAAGAGTGGTGTTACTTCAAAGTGAACTTGAAAATGAGAGACGCCAACGTCAAGAAAAAGATGCGGTAATCCAGGATTTGATGAAGCAATTGGCTGCACAAAAGGGGCAGTCGAACTCAACGTCAACTCCATTGGCATCAAGTCGATCGCCATCAACTACATTGGCAACAACTCCATTGACGCCAAGTCCATTGACACCACCAGAAGTAACATTCCATCTTTTATTGACCCTTTTAAAAACTGTTGCAGTCTTCTTAAACACTTTATATTGCAGGTGTCTCCGGTGAATATTAATCATATAAACAGCAATGCTGATGCGGATGCTGGAACACATGTTTCTGGATGTGAAAAAGTTGCAAGCATTCAGAAGTCTAACGGACTACCAACTTTGGAAAAGGAAAAGGAAACAAGTGTAAGTAATAAAACTTCCACATGTGATTTTTTAAATCTACATGCATGTCTTATTTACTGTGTTTTATATGTATAGGTAACTGTTAAATCTGTCGCATCTAAGAAAACAACTAGAGCAAAACGAAAGGATGCACGTCAAGCTTCCCAATCACAAGAAGATGAGTCTTCATTACTAGTACTACCACAAGTATGTATTTAAACATGTTCATACATTATTTTGTTTAACTGATTTCTGATACATACATGCAACAAATCATTTTTTTAGGAAATTAACTGCAAACTGTGGCACACAAAGATAACAACTATTATTGCTTTGGGCAGAGTATACATGAGTGATGGAAAACAAATGGTTCATAACAAACCACTCCCCAAGGATTGCTACAAAGTGTCTATTGATAAATCCTTACAGGATGCAGCTTGCATACCGGATGTAGGAGGTAACGGTTTCAAAATAGTTATGAAGGCAGTAGGTGGTTTTTATGCATGGCCAAAGGAGCAAGTGATTTTGGAAGATCAGGTACATACAAGCATCTATTTTATCAACCTACATATATATATATAATTTCTCATAATTAATTCAGTATTTGATACACCCGGCTTTTTGTTTCCTACAGGCTACACCACCAAGTACCATACAAATGATTAGTGAGCATAACAAAATTCCACCTAAATTAACAGGGAAACGCAACTACGTCTCTATTCAAGCCATGAAAAGTGAAGCTGCTCAGAAGATGATCAAGACTAAGAAGTTATATTTATGAGAATTTTATTATTTACGCCATCACAATTTTATATACATTCCACTTTTATTGTATTTGAATTTGTTTAATTTTATATATTTTAATTTTATTGAATTTTTTTATTTACGGATTTTTGTTGGTGACTGTATAATTAATTCGTTGTGTGACTAAATGTTACAAAAGGCCACACATGCATACAATTCATGTGGCCAATTCATGATCAATAGTCACACAAAATACAAATTTCTTCAATTTAAACGGCATATGGTCACAGTTATTAATACATTTGGCCACTTTATGCTTAATTGTATGTGACTAAATACCCAAAACAAACATGATATGTGTGACTAAATGGTACAAAAGGCCACACAAACATACAATTCATGTGGCCATTGGCTTATCAATAGCCACACAAAACACAAATTTCTTCACTTTAAACACCATATGGTCACACTTATTCACACTTTTGGCCACTTTATGATTAATTGTATGTGACTAAATACCCAAAACGAACATGATATGTGTGACTAAATGGTACAAAAGGCCACACAAACATACAATTCATGTGGCCATTGGCTTATCAATAGTCACACAAAACACAAATTTCTTCACTTTAAACACCATATGGTCACACTTATTCACACTTTTAGCCACTTTATGCTTAATTGTATGTGACTAAATACCAAAAAGAAACATGATATGTGTGACTAAATGGTACAAAAGGCCACACAAACATACAATTCATGTAGCCATTGGCTTATCAATAGTCACACAAAACACAAATTTCTTCACTTTAAACACCATATGGTCACACTTATTCACACTTTTGCCACTTTATGCTTGATTGTATGTGACTAAATACCCAAAACAAACATGATATGTGTGACTAAATGGTACAAAAGGCCACACAAACATACAATTCATGTGGCCATTGGCTTATCAATAGTCACACAAAACACAAATTTCTTCACTATAAACACCATATGGTCACACTTATTCACACTTTTGGCCACTTTATGCTAAATTGTATGTGACCAAATACCCAAAAGAAACATGATATGTGTGACTAAATGGTACAAAAGGCCACACAAACATACAATTCATGTGGCCATTGGATGACCAATAGTCACACAAAACACACATTTCTTCACTTTAAACACCATATGGTCACACTTATTCACACTTTTGGCCACTTTATGCTTGATTGTATGTGACTAAATACCCAAAACAAACATGATATGTGTGACTAAATGGTACAAAAGGCCACACAAACATACAATTCATGTGGCCATTGGCTTATCAATAGTCACACAAAACACAAATTTCTTCACTTTAAACACCATATGGTCACACTTATTCACACTTTTGGCAACTTTATGCTTAATTGTATGTGACTAAATACCCAAAAGAAAAATGCTTTGTGTGACTAAATGGTACAAAAGGCCACACAAACATACAATTCATGTGGCCATTGGATGATCAATAGTCACACAAAACACAAATTTCTTCACTTTAAACACCATATGGTCACACTTATTCACACTTTTGGCCACTTTATGCTTAATTGTATGTGACTAAATACCCAAAAGAAACATGATATGTGTGACTAAATGGTACAAAAGGCCACACAAACATACAATTCATGTGGCCATTGGATGACCAATAGTCACACAAAACACACATTTCTTCACTTTAAACACCATATGGTCACACTTATTCACACTTTTGGCCACTTTATGATTTATTGTATGTGACTAAATACCCAAAAGAAAAATGCTTTGTGTGACTAAATGTAACAAAAGGCCACACAAAAATAAAATTCATGTGGCCATTGGATGATCAATAGACACACAAACCACACATTTCTTCACTTTAAAGAACATATGGTCACACTTATTCACATTTTTTGCCACTTTATGTTTAATTGTATGTGACTAAATACCCAAAAGAAACATGAGTTGTGTGACTAAATGGTACAAAAGGCCACACGAAAACCAAATTTATGTGGCAATTGGATGATCTATAGTCACACAAACCATACATTTCTTCACTTTCAACACCATATGGTCACACTTATTAACACTTTTGGCCACTTTATGGTTAATTGTATGTGACTAAATATACAAAAAAAAAAATGCTTCGTGTGACTATAAGAGCTTTTTGTCACACAAAGCTGATTAATCCAACTAAAATTGTACCTATTTAGTCACACATTTTAACGTTTTGGTTACTCTTTTTTAAGTGAGACTAAAAAGAACCAAAACATGTGACCGTAGGTACCCTATGGTCACACGACCTTTAGTCACACATACGAAAAAAACCATGTGTGACTATATGTATATCGTCACACATATTTGGTGTAACCAATTCCAGTTTTTGGCCTAGTGAAATAAGTAAGAGATGGAAAGATCGAACCGCGAGACAAGAGATTTATAGTGGTTCGGCTACAAGGACACCTTCCTTGCCCTACTCCACTCCCCGAGCACCTAACTCAAGAATTTTCTTCACTATATCAACAAGCTCCCTTATGGCGGAGAAAACCTTACACACCAATTTACACACCAATTTTCACACCACAACTTCTTCACACCTAAGTCACAACTTCTTCAAATCAATCTACTTCACAACTAACTACTCCACACCTATCTTCTTCACACCAATCTAGTTCCTAACTTTTCTTCTTCACACCAAGCTACTAACTAATCATACAATCTATATATCTAGCACAACTATCTACAATCAAATATTCACAACAATCTTCACAAAGAATAATGTAAATAATCTTGATGATGCACTAACAACTTGGATGTGGAGATCACAACAAGTTGTAATATTTCTCGTCTTGTGGGATAGAAGTATTCTTCTCTTGCACTTGAGAGGATGAAGTTTGAATCACTTTGAAACAAAAAATTATACACTTATGATCAAAGGATGAGAGAATAGAAATATGGATCTAGATCAGAAAGTTTAGAAGTGCAAAAGGTGAGAAAATTCTGAGGAGTGAACCAGTATTTATAGGGGAGAAAAATACTGTTCTGGAGCGTGGCCGGTCCTCTTAATTAATGGCCGGTCCCCTTAATGATTAAGGGGGCCGCCTAAGGAATTAAGGGGGCCGCCCCTTCAGAACGTTGGTTTTTCTTGTCTTTTAGTGGGGAATATTTTTCTGGATAAAATTTGCCATTTTTGGTTGGAAATTTGAAATCATATATTTATAATGAATTAAACATATTCTTTTAATTCCAAAAGTAATTTTGTAAAAGATATAAGATGTTTAAAACATTTTATAAAAATTCTAGTGATTAGAAAAATTTCCTTTGATCATGAAATGCAATAAACCCTTTGTTTATTCATACCTTAAGTGATATGGAAGCAAAGACAAATATTAAGCACTAAATTCTTGTTTACGTCATAAGTTTTAGATTAATGAGTTTATGCTTTGTAATTATCAAAACATAGAGACATTGTTAATATGCTAACAATGTTTTAAGACATTATTTATGTCAACAATGACCAAATATAGGCTCTGGTAAATAGACACCTATTTTATTCAATGATTGTCCCTGGCTCTTGTTTATCGTCATTGCGTAGCAAAGTCTGATCAGAAACTGTTTTCTTTTAAAGATGAAGGGCAGTTTTTTGTCCTTTTCAATTAGCAAAATACGTGGAATGAATACTTTCTCGGACATTCTAGTACCTGTCACAATCCTTGCTTCTATAATCTTTGTAAGCATCTGTGTAACTATCATTCTTGTACCGTTACATAATCCTCCTGCTAAATTAAGGTTTCTTAGTAGCATTATCGGAGCGCCTACTTTGAGGATTAGATTATGTGGAGGTTGGAACACCCCCTAATTCGTGATGTGGCAGCGGAATAATAATTAGGGTATTACGTTGAGGATCGAAGTCATAATGATAGAAAACGGATCGAAAGAGACGTTTTGAAAACATAATTTCATTATTATAGATTCAAATACAAAAGGTCACATCAGAGTATTATAATACTAGAAGTCTTGATGTTTTAAACTGAATTAAACATCTTTATTTTACATCATTATTTAAGGAAAGTAGATAAGTTTTGATAATTTTGCCCGTTCCATGCTTGCTTCCTCCGCTAATTACCTGAAATAACATGTTTAAAAGTCAACAAAAATGTTGAGTGATATCATAGAGTTTGAAATTTAGTAATCAGTTTGATGCACAAGTAAGATTGTATTAGGAATACAATCAGTTGAAAAATTGATATTGCAGTATATATATTGCTCTAAGTCTCATGACACGCAAAACGATAACAAATACCGTAAAAACGGAGGTGATTATCAAATCAATGATAATATTGCCCTCATGTAATAGATGATTTGCCAATTCCTATTTTTACTCAAATATAATATATCGCGACTAATACGACTAACCACATGCATATGGCATTCCGTCAAGTATTAATGGGATAGGCTATCAAACCTTAAATAGATCTATTCATTATATTCGCGTTCACATAAAAGTGATTAATGGCTCATGATAAAGGGTCTTGTGGCAATAGGTAACTTAGGCATATATCAAGTCAGGTAGCATATAGAAAATTACTTGTGATCTGTTTATAACATGTATCCCTCTCACGGAGTTTTAAAATAAGTAAATGTGAGGCTATCACTCACCTTACTTGATACTGAAATGAAGAAAAGTAAAGTCGGACGAAATTATGATAACGGCTTCAATATACAACCTGATAAATAAATTTATCTGAGAATTTGACCAAATACTATTTGGATATTACGAAACGAATAACGAATAATAAATATTCGTCATAATGAATAGATGATATGCAAATGAAATTCTTATGTTAATAAATGATATGAAAAAATACGTTATTTAAATTATTCCCCGAAGTTTTACCTTTTTAACCATAAGTAATAGTATCTATTTTGAAATATCGTTATATATATTATTAACGTTAAGTTATATAATATATAAATAAAAATGAAAGTTTATATGCATATGACGTGATCAAGTTTACAAAAATAGAAAAATAACTAAGAATGTCAAATAGAATATGTTTAGTCCTTGTCCTTTTCCAATTTTACAATTTTTACCCTAACGATGTTAGCGTTACACCGTTAGTCCTTTTTATATAAAATTTATAATTATAGTCCTCTAATTGTCCAATAATCCATCCTAAGCTTGGAATATTAAATATTATCAAATTCTACCCTTATGATTCTGTTTTTACTGTTTCAGTCCTTAGTTTTCATTATTGACAGTTTTAGTCCTTCTAGGTGTCGTCGCATTACATTTTTAGTCCAAAGTTACAAAAATGATGAGAAAAATTATATAAAAATTTTCGAGGCTTATTTAGTTAATTTAAAGTTTATTTCAACAGCTTATTTGATAAAAATAGCTTATTTTCAATAAATGGGCCTTTAACGAGCCAAAATCAAAGTCCAATAACGTTTTAAAATCCGTACATCGTGAGACGAGTTGAGCTCATCAAAAATGTCATTTTTCATGTTCTATTTTCATATCAAAAGATTTAGATAAGCTAGCTTATTTGATGTGCTTATTTTCAGCTTATTGGGCTTTTAGGTCCAAGTCATTAAAATGGTTAGTTTTCAAAGGGTTGTACGTGCAATTCACTTTGGTAAATTTTAAGTGTCGAGACTAACTTATTTCTACATGTTTTATATACGAAATTGTTTGCTAGCTAGGTGGTCTAATAGATCGTGTAAAAATATGGTAGGCATGTTACGTAAGATTTAAAGATATACGATGGTTCCTTGGATCACATGGCACGTTTTATTTATATGTAAAAGACTTCGAATATTTTTAGGTGTTATGTCCGATTAAGTAAGTTTCCAAAATATGCTCGTTATGCATGAAAAGTAAAACTAAGTGCGAAATATGTGTGCTATGTGACTCCTAGGCCTTCCAAGATAGAGGCTAGTCACGTTCGTGATTCTACATGCTTGTATGTCGTATAAAAATATATGAAACTATATACACTCGACATAACTTATAACATGATGCATGAAACATATTAGACGTGTAACTTGAAATCACAAGGGATCAAAATAACTTACTACACCTCTAGGGTGGTTGAGAATCGAGAATGGAAGAAGGAAACACAAGAACTAGGCACGTACGATTTTTATCCAAGTAATAAACGTATATATTAAACCCGGTTCTACTTTCTTGCTTCCAAACTTGCGTATGATTATTTCTGGACTTTCAGAGGTGAGTTTTAGGAAGCAATGAAGTTTATTATGTGTATGGTGAATGAGAGAAACGAGTGAATGAGCATGGGGTACATATAGAACAAATTTTATAACACGCATGGTGTAATAATTTTCAAGGAAACCATATACACTATACATGTCAGTAAATATAGAGTTCTAGGTTGAATTTCTTACATCCTATGACTTTAACAAGGTGTTGTGAGAGCTAGAAATGAGGTGCATGTCTTTGTGATTCATATAGATGTCAACTACCATATATATTTGTACATGATTTGAGAAATCGTGTATCACTTGGTTATAGCTGATCATACTTGACATTTAAACATGAAATCATGTTAGAAATGTTATTAGGAACTCTTAGAAACAAACGGGAAACAAAATGGTTACGTATTGAATTATTTAGGTGTCGATTTGGTTGCTTTTGGTTAAACACTTTGCCCTCCAAAAACGTATCAATACTCGTCTTATGGATCTGAGATTGAACACACTAATAGTTGGCTAGGTGAGAAACGAGGTGGTGAAATAATATATAAGTGTCGTGTGCAAGATTTGAGAATACGAGTGTCATTTTGTAGCATGATACAAATCGATATACATGAAATATTAAAACTAAAAATGGGCTTGAATCTTGGGCTGATGAATAGTAAACTTCGATTGGGCTGAAATGATTAAGGGTCAGTTTAGTATTAATGTAGAATTAGGAAATTTAATTTAGGATTAGTGAATTATTTGTGTATCGTTAAACGTGTCAAGAACTGGTTCCGTCATTTCATGAATTACATTATATCGTGATAACGACTAATTAGTATAATAAGAAAAATTTCAAATTTTTCTGAAATAATGGGAATCAGTAACGGTAACAAAGGATTATTATTTATTAACGATATAATTACAAGGAATTTTTACAAGGTTCTACAGAGGTAAGCCTGGAAATATAAGCGTATTCAGATACTCTGTAGGATAAAGCAATTCTGTAGCACCACCATCTTTTGTTTTAGGCAAAGCTTCATCATTGCTTAGGGATCAAATGGTTGCTTTCTCTTTTTAGCACTTCAGGATCGTAATTTCTTTCTTCCATTAGTGCTCTATTCTTTAGGATTTCTAGCAAATACTTTAGAGGTAATTCTATTGCAAAATCCTTTAGTGATTTTCCATAGAATGTAAGGCCTGCTTGTAGTTCGTAAAGAAGACCTGATTGAAGTTCGTCATCAGTTAAGTGGACTTCTTTCAGATGTAGTATTTGAGAAAGCACTCTTGGAATATCTTCGGACATATCTGCTGAATGGGTTTGGAATAGTAAAACAGGATCAGCTACGTCACAAAAGATTAGCATCTGACAAAAGAGTGCCCGCATTTGAGAAGCTGTTGCTGTTATTGATGCTTCTTGTAGAGCTATAGTCCATTCTTCGTCATTGCCTAATAAACCCATTGCTTCGCAGGCAGCTCTGTTTGTATGATACAGCTGATCGTCAACTGTTCGTATATGTTTGAATGATGTTCGACCTTTTTGGTGACATAGCAACATCCTTAAGTAAAATAGATCACCTGCGCTAGGATGTATGTATGTAAGCCGACCGATAGATGAACTATTTTTGTTGCTCCTCTGTTCCCAAGTCTTAGTAGTAGAATACCCAGAAAATTCTTTTGGGAAGTTTAAATATGTCAGATGATGGCCGTCTGTTGATTCACGGTTATAGCGTAACCATTCAGTTAACGTCGTTCTTTTGTTGTGCTCATCATCAACAATTTCTTGTAACGACTGCCCTGATCTAAAGGTAACACGCTGCATATTTTCAAGGTGAACCGCCAAAATCTAAACAGTTGGTTGCCAAGAATGTATATCGAAACCGAGGATTCTCCAACATGCTTCGTGTGGGCCTACGTATCTTGCATCCTGAAAGTTTTTTATTTCATCGACCTCAATTCTTGGAAAATTGCTTGTTGATTCTCCGCCGCCTATTGTTCTTGTAACATGTGCGATGATCCTGTCAGTTCCCTTTGAAATATACTTGAAGAGATATTTTATAAGCATTGTCGATTGACAATACTCAACGTTAATATGAGCATAGAAACGCATACACAGCGACTTATTATATGGAACAACATATGTATTGTCTACCTGTAACCTTTGTTTCATTGCTATGACACGCGTATCTCTTCTACGGTAGTGGACAAACCCTTTTTTATCTATAAATGTTTCTTCACAAAAAGGTTTAGGGAATCCTTTGCTGCATTCGTCAGTATTTTTCATGCATGGTGCAGATGGATTAGCCAGACCACATGGACCATGGAGCATGAACTCTGAGATAACTCGATGACCTTCGGGATCACTTGCTGGATTTGGGAATTCGGCAGACACGTATCTGTCTATGTCTTCATTTCTATTAACACTTGAACCTTATTTTAACCACAGTAGCAAATGACAATGAGGCAAACCCCTTTTTTGGAATTCGTCAGTATACAGAACTGTAAAGGCAACAACTCTAGTCAGATAAATGAGTATAGTGCAACATACATTAAGACTATCAAAATGTATAACAATTAGTTTACCTGCTTCAACGTGTCCAAATGGTCTGACATCTCTTAAAAAAGTCACCAGATCATGTATCTTTTGTTCAAACACTCGGTCAACAATATCTGGCCTATCTGCAGTTGTAAGTTGTGGAAACTGCTGCATGTACTTTTCTATTTCAGGCCATCCTACGTTGCACGTAAACATGATGAAAAATGATGGATTGCCATGGACCCTGTAGATTGCTAAAGGGTCTAAATAGTGGCTGTACATGTATCGCGGTCCTCCAGTAAACGAAGCTGGAAGTATTGTCCTCGTCCCTACATCTGACCCATCAACATCTCCGCGAGAGATTGCGTCATACAAACCTGACATGTGGTCGTTCCTGATGTCCTTTTGGTTGTTTCTTATGTAGTCAAGCCTGTACTGTTCAATAGCACAGTATGCAGTAACTACATATTCTTGGAAAAGGCGGCCTCCTATCGGAAGTAAGTCGTAGCTGTGAAACTGGTTATGGATCTGATATGCGTAGTACATTTTCATGGACATCTGTTTTTCTTTTTCAGGGATTTCGCCTCCTTTATCTAACAATTTCAGACCTAGATGATAACCTTCATCGCCATAAACTAACAGAAGTGGAAAATGGAGCTCCATGTAGTGAGGATTCAATTTGTCTATACGTTGTGGTTGACCGCCTCACCGTTCAATAATGATATCATAATCTGTCCCAACATCCGGCCCTCCTTAAAAAACAATCGCACCCAGACAATCGCCTGCTGGAAGTTCATGTTGTTTAGAGCCAACAACACTAAATAATCTTATTTTAAAATCTGGCATATTATCAGCTTCTATCTTATCACGTGCTGTCCTAAATAATTTGACTAACTTGTTGTGGCTGTCTAAAACTTGTATCAAATTCTCGACAACATCGCGCCTCAATCTATGGCCGCTATTGTTAAACTTTTCCAAACGGTTATCTACTTCGTTTGCTGTATCATTGTAACACCCCCAAATTTATGTTTGTAGCAGCGGAAATTTGGGTGTTACGGGGAGGATCGAAGTTATAATCACATAAAACGGCTTAAAAGAAGCGTTTTGAAAGTTATTTGTCATTCAAATAATATTTTTGATAAAAGATGAAACATTTGCTTTAGAATCTCATTAAAAGATATAAAGGCTTGTAAGAATGACATATTTGATTTTTACACCATTTTAGTTTATCAGAGTAATAAATGCCCGCTCCGTGTCTTGTCCTGCTCTGTTAATTACCTGAGATACACATGCTTAAAAGTGTCAACACAAAGGTTGGTGAGTTCATAGAGTTTTATGGAAAACCATTTATTTCAATAGATTTCAAGAATCTTTAGTAATAATTGTAATAAATACTAACAGTGATAGAACAAGTATTGAGTGATGTTGATTTTAATCACAGATAATTCATATAGATATTCAATCAAATTCAAGTATTGGATCATAATCCTGTCATGAGCTGGAAACTCATGATACTAATGTAGTGAGATTTATAATTCAAGTCTAGTCAAATACCTATACAGCTGTATCTAAATATATGTTGAAAACATATATTTTCTTATGGATATTGTCCCAAGCCTCATGACACGCAAAACGTTAACAAAAGATGGTTATCAAGTCAATGGTAATATTGCCCTCTTGTAATAGGTGATTTGCCAATTCCTATTTTTACTCAAATATAGTGTATCACGACTAATACGACTAACCATATGCATAATGGCATTCCGTCAAGTATTAGTGGGATAGGAGGTCAATTCTTAACAAGTTTCGAAGCTGTTCACTATATTCGCGCTCACATACAAGTGATTAATGACTCATGATTGAGGGACTTTATGGCGATAAAGGTAACTTAGGCAATATCAAGGTAATAATGTAACTAGAGTATTTGTGCTCTTCCTAGCAATTATTTCTGTTGAAACATAGAAATATCATATAGAGATAATGGAATCATTCAGGATGTTATAGTATAGTCAAGCATCATGCCACAATAATCAATTTGGAAATATTATCATCTAAGTATCAGTATTTCAGTTAAGTAGTTCGCCAGTAACATATATATATCACATCTTAAGTCATAAACTTCATCAGGTAACTATTAATAAGGAAATTGATTTGAATCATGTAATTTATTCATATACTTATAAAGTTATCAAAGTATATGTAAGCATGTATCTCCCCAAATGAGTTAAAAAAACAAGTATTAGAAATGGGGCTATGACTCGCCTTGATTGATACTGGAAAGATGAAAAGTAAAGTCGGATGAGATTATGAGAATGATTATGGAAACGTCTTTAATACGGAACCTGATAAATAAATTTTATCTGAGAATCTAACCAAATACTATTTGGTAAATGAATAACGATTTATCGTTATGATGAAAAGATGATATGCGAATGAAATTCTTATGTTTATAATAGTATGACGAGATATGCTATAATTTCTAGCTAAAGTTTTCCTTATTTAACAATGATGATAATAATACGTAAAGATAATTAGTTAAAATATTGTTATATATATTATTAACGTAAAAATAAAATGTAATGAAAATGCATATGACGTGATAAGGTGACGTAAAATAGAAAATAAAATAAGAATGTAAAATATTATATGTGGGTCCTTGTCCTTTTTCCAATTTTACACTTTTTACTCTAACGGCGTTAGCGTTGCACCGTTAGTCCTTATTTTATAACATTTGCATTTATAGTCCACTACTTGTCCAATATAGCATTCTAAGCTTAGAATATTAAATAATATCAATTTTTATCCTAAACTTTCTGTTTTGACAGTTTCAATCCAAGTTTTTAAGGTTTGGCAGTTTTAGTCCTCTAACGTGAAAATGCGTTACATTTTTAGTCCAAACATTCAAAAATTATGGGAAAAATTATATTAAATTTTTTGGAGCTTATTGAAGATTATTAAAACTTATTTCAAATGCTTATTTGCAAAAATAGCTTATTTTTCAATAAATGGGCTTTAACGAGCTAAATTAAAGGCCCGTTAACGTTTAACGATCCGTGAGCGTTGAGACAAGTTGGGCTTATCCCTAGACTCATTTTTAATGTTATAAAATCATATCAAAAGAGCTTTTTGGTCCAGCTTATACAGAGTGCTTATTTTCAGCTTATTGGGCTTTTCAGTCCATTAAGCTTTTTATAACAATTTTGAAAATGAGTTTTTGTGTTTTACTTTTGCCAATTTAGAAGGTCTAGATGAGCTTATCATTACAAAGTATAAACTTGAAACTTTTAGTTTGTAGTAAGAAGAAACAGGTTATGTAAAAATAATGGGTGGTTGTAAGGTCGGATTGAGTTTTACAAGGTCATTTTAGTCGCGATTTGGAGCAGTTTTCTGGGTAAAAAGACTTAAAAAAATTCTAAGTGTTTATGGTATGTACGAGTTTGTCACTTTACTTTGGCCATTTTTGAGTGTCGAAATTAGCTTATTTCTACATGTTGTATATACGAAATCGTTTGCTAGTTAGATGGTCGAATAGATCGTGTAAAAATATAGTATGCTTGTTACGAAATTTTTAAAGATATACGAGGGTTTCGTAGCATGTATGAGACGTTTTTATATATAAGAAAAAGACTTACAAATATTTTAGTCGATATAACCGATTAGTAAGTTTCAAAATATGATCGTTTATGCATGTAGAGTGAAACTAAATGAGAAATACGTGTGCTACGTGACTCCTATGCCTTCCAAGATAGAGGCTAGTCACGTTTGTGATTCTACATGATAGTACGTAAGTAAATATATATATAGAGCTTATATACGATCGACATGAACAAAACATGATGCATGAAACATTTATAACGTGCCATATGAATTCAAAAGAGCTTGAGACAACTTACTACACCTCTAGGGTGGTAGAGAGTTAAGAGTGAAGGATTGAAATACGAGAACTAGGCACGTTCGACTATGATTCAAAATAATAAACGTGTAACTAAACTCGAATGCTTCTTTCTTGCTTCCAAACGATCATGCAACAACTCCTGGTCTTTCAGAGATGATTTTTAGAAAGAATAGAGAGGTATTATGAGTATGGTGATTGATAGAAACGTATGAATGAACAAGGAGTACATATAGTGACATTTTATAACTCGTATGGTGCAATAATTTGCAAGGAAACCAATTACACTATACATGTCAGTTACTATAGGTTCCTAGGCTGATTTTATACTTATTATAACATTTGTGAGAGCTAGAAATAAGGTACATGTCTCTTGGATTTAATATGGATGTCGACTACCATATTATTTCATACACGATTTGTGAAATCGTGTATTCCTTGGTCAAATCTGATCATACTTGTCATTTAAACATGAATTCATGTTAGAAATGTTATTAGGAACTTTTAGAAACAAACGGGAAACAAAACGGTTAAGTATTGAATTATTTATATAATGTCGAATGGGTTGTTTTGGTCGAACACTTTGCCTTCTAAAATCATAGTAAAACTCGACATTTGGATCTGAGAATTTGCATATGATTAGTTGGCTAGGTGAGAAACGAGATGGTGCAAAAATATATATATGTCGTGTTTAAGAATTAAGAGAACAAGAGTCGTTTCGTATGCGTGTAACTAGTTGAGTATATACTTAAAATCATAAAAATGGATTTTTGGGCTTTACACATGGGCCGATGAATATTAGTCGAGAATGAAATGTTTGGGCTGAAAAATATTAAGGGCCCGATTAGTTATTAATTTAGGATTAGTGAATTTTAATATTTTGTTAATCGTGTCGAGAACTGGTTTCGTCATTTGGTGAATCTTGTGATATCGTAATCGTGACCATTTAATATAATAAGAAAATTTCAAATTTTCCTGTAAAAATGGTGATTAAAATAATGACAGAGATTAATATATAATTAACCGTTGTTAACTATATGGATTTTTTGCAGGGTTTTACAATCATAGATATAGAGCTGCAAAAATTTTGGCCGTTTGTTGTCTATAGGACACATGCTACCTATCCAATGATAAATCTTGCCTGAAACTTTGAATACGTAAGGGCCCCTTCCTCTGTTAA
Source organism: Artemisia argyi (assembly GCA_030686995.1). Classification (NCBI taxonomy): domain Eukaryota; kingdom Viridiplantae; phylum Streptophyta; class Magnoliopsida; order Asterales; family Asteraceae; genus Artemisia; species Artemisia argyi. The sequence continues at coordinate 10,987 of JARVZY010005475.1, read as the reverse complement.
TACTTTCGTCTATGTGTGCGCCTAGAGATGTCATTGCAAACATTTGGTTATAAGCGCGTATGTTTTCCATGAAATGTCTGTCATTGAAGACTTCTTTTATATACTGTGGGTAATATTTAGGTGTAGGTAACACAACTTTGCCATTGTTACAGCAGTTATGGTATTCTGGATGTGTTCGGCTCCCACTTTTTATTCGTTCATTATACCAAAACAAAGCCTTGCAATGTTTACATACTTGGTTACAGCTGCCCATGGAAATATATGTGGATGGCGGACCTATAATAAACACATAAAAAGTTCTGAATTATGTACAATAATAAGTAAGCGGTTATTCTGAAAAATATCAACGGAAAAGCTGGAACTGAATGGATAACTAAATATAGTAACTATTTACTATACCTTGCCTACTTCGTCTGGATTGGCTACTATTTGCGGCAGCATAAACATTTGTGCCATCTGTATTTGTATGTTTAGCTGTAACAGTAGATAGAATCTGTATCAGTATATAGAAATTGTGACTTTAATACTATTTCTATTGAAATATGTTCGAGGATTTACATTCAATAAAGCGTAGCCTTTTACTGCATCTTTCATCATTTTTCTGTATATTTGTTTGCATAAGTGGCCTTTTACTTTCTCTGTTTACTTGCATGTATTTGGCAGGTGTATAATTCTTTGAAATTCTTCTGCAATTCTTGCCATTTGCATGTGAGGTTAAGTGGCATGCCTTGGCTCCTGTAAAGGTAAATAGATGGGTAAAGGTTAAAAAGGTGTCAATCATTTCTGTATATATAAAAAAATATTTAAAAAAAAATCAGAATTCTAATTTACAACCTTGATTTGAAACATTAGGTTGTTGTAAACTGGTAGTCGACGCAGCATTTGTATCATGTTTAGCTGGAATAACAAATGTGTATCAAATATCAGAAATAAGTATACATTGTAAAAAAGTAGTTGAAGTAATGCGAGAAGTGCAAATGAAAAAAACTTACATTCACTATGCATTTCAGCCGATGTTGATGCATTACCAGGAATTTTCATTTTGTAAAAGTCTTCTAATCTTTGTTTCTTTTTTGTAGGCAATCCCATAGACTCCACTGTTTTTTGGCAACGTGGCATGGGTGTCGTCTTCATAAATGTATGAGTATCTATTCCTTTGCATACCGTTTCCTTTCTTTTCAATGATTCAGGATTATTTAACTGTAAACTCAAAGAAGCGTTGTTTGCTGCAGTAGACGTAAGCTTTGTGCACATTTTCTTGCTCATCATATTGGAAGATGTGTCGATATCCATTTGGTCAGATATCGGTTGCTTTCTTTTCAATGATTCATTTTGAGCACCTGGGGATAGATCCAAATCAGGTACACAATTGAAAGAAGCTACGGCGAACTGCCTTTTGTTTAGTTTTCATGATTAAAGGTGACTTATGGCTTATTATAAAGTTGGCAGTATATGATGACTATAATATATGGACAGTAATAAAGCAGGCTATCAAGTGATAAAACTTGAATCCAAAGGAAAAAACTATTACTATGGAAGGAAAAAGCACTACAACTAATAGTGAATAAACAGTACTACAGGTAATAGCAAATGCAACAACATACAAACAAAGTAAACCATGCAAAGTGATATGGCAGAAAATATATTGCAAAAGAGAAAGTAGCAAACATATGGCACATTAAGAGTAGCAGATTTATTACCTTTTGAAGACAACAATGTATCATTTTTTTTTTTTTAGCTACTGAAAGAATGTTTTCAGGTTTTCCTTCTTCTTTCTTATATGGAAGGTGTAATATTATTTATGAATAATTATAAAATTTCAAGAAGCTTCTTCATTGGGAATGTAAGCAATGGTACATGAGTTTGGTGTACTTTGGCAAAGCGTGACAAAAAAAAAACCTGAAACATAGATCGATCATCGACACGTGCCCCTGATTTTGTTTAAAATATACTAAGCCCTGGTATAGAAATATGTAAAAATTGTTTAACGTTTAATGAAGAAAAAAAAGGGACCTGGACTAATATTGGGCCAATTCATGGGCTGCGAAAAAAAGTCGAAAACCCAAAGTAATATGTTGAACGGCGTCGTATTAAACCACAAATTATATATATAGTAATGTGTTTGGGTATGGGTTTGATTAAAAGATGAAATGAGAATAGATATGGGCTTAGGTATCAGATCTAATATTATTGTTTGGTTAATTGGATGAGTTTGGTTTTAATTGTAAAAAATTAATTGGGAGTCAAATTCTAAACCCACCATGTAAGGTGGGTATGGTCAAACTTTTATTTTAGGGTATCATTCCAACATTTGAAACCCATATCAACTAACCAAACATGCTCAATCAATCCCATTCCAATTCCTATTCCCTATTTCCAAAACCTTCACGCACCCTTAATAACTCTTAAAATTTAGAAAACCTGAACAGTTAAAGTTTTTGACAATTATTTTCTTCTTCTTCTTCTTCTTCTTCTTCTTCTTCCTTTCTTTTAATTTAGAGGCGTTAAAAAGTCTAAATTTCTTGCCTACCAAGACTTTAATAAAATAGGATCTCACTACTTCTTAATGATTTATAAGCTAGTTTTGGTATTCTAGTTATTGAAGTGTTTAAAAAAGGGAGTTGATACTCTAACCACATTTATTGATGCAAATACCATAATTGTGCATTGTAGTGTTGTACGGTATAATACTTTAATGCACAAGTTATGGTGCAATCATCAAAAAATGTGATGGGAGTATCAACTCCCTTTAAAAAAACACAACAACACTATTTAATTCAAGAAAAATGATTATTATGCCTAATAATCATGCCTACTTATGTTTTTAATGATTTGATTGATTGATTTGAAAAAAAATGATTGATTAAAATTTGAAGAGAGAATGTACATAATATATTTGTACAAGTGATTTATGCATGTGTTTTAGCTTTTAGGTCTAAGGGCATGTTTGGTAGGAGCTTCTTAAGGGAACTAAAATCAAGAAGCTCATTGCTCACCGCTCATTGCCCCAAAAAGCTCTGCGCCAAACATATCCATTAGTTTTTTGTTAAAAAATAATCTTCTTTAAAATAAATAGCTACGTTTGGGTACATTAACTTCAAGCTTTTTATTTCAAATAAATAGCTCTCAAATGAAAAGCTGATTCATGAAGCTTTTTAAACATATTTGAGTTGTTAAAACTTTAAATTACTGATATACCCTCCAAATATTTGTTTACAATTATAGATTTTTCCTTTTATGTCATTTTACATCTTATATTTACATTTAACAGCTAACTTACCAAATATTTTTATCGAGAAAAAGATACAGCTTGTAGCTCATGATAACTGGTTTGCAGTTTACAGCTTACAGTTAACAATTAATAGCTTACAGCTAATTTTGCTAAACATGTCTTAAATAGAACTACTGTTGCTTCAAATTCAAAGCTTTCAGACATAATTTCATATTCAAACATGCGAATCAAGTTAAAAGCTTTTTAATAAACAAACAACACATGAAAAAAAAATGTCCATAAATATCTCATCCTTTTTTGTTAAAAGTAAATATTTCATCACGATTATTTCATTTCAAAGATAAACTTGTACTATAATATTTAAATCCATTAATTAATCAATTCATACTAATCACTCTCAAAATCTATTTTATCAAAGAAAATATATACTTGACACTAAAAAAGATGAAATATATGTGGTCACGGAGGTTCACCTGTGTCGACTCTGTGCTATTTAAAAAAATAGTCGTCATGTGATTAGGAGGCTCAAGTCGAAAACTCACGTAACACATAGAAAAAGAGGAATGCTATGTCCACAAACAAACTTTCACAAAATCATCTACAAAATAACGTGTCTAGAGGTGATTGGTGTAATCAAGGAAAGAAGAGACAAACTGTCATAAAATCCACCTATCACCTGATGACACGTCATTTTATGGATGATTTTGTGAAAGTTTGTTTCTTGATGTACCATTCCTCGTAGAAAAATAAGAAAGGAAAAAAAAATGGGAGAAAACTTAAGCTACCCACTAGGTAGTCTACCCATTAGGAATCAAAACACAACTAAAACACAATTAATGTTTTGTTGGAGAAAAGAGGAGAATATTGTTCCTTCTCTCCCAATCACTCGGTGACACCTCATCTAAAATATGCGGGTAAGCACAAAATTTTATCAAAATGTTTAAATAATCCCAACCACCGATCAACAAAGTATCATAAAACACCATCCAAGAGTCCTTGTTGACTTTAACTTCTTCTGTTCTTCTTCTTCATCAATGGCATCCATCACACAACCCCTTGTGATCATCACTTTAATCTCACTCAACCTCATAACAATAACCTTTGCAACAACAACAACCTTAAAAACAGACGACATCCATGACATCCTCCCAGAATACGGTCTACCAGTAGGCATCTTACCAGACGCAGTACAATCCTACACACTCTCACCAACAGATGGATCATTCACTGTCATGCTAACAAAGCCATGCTACGTAAAATTTGAAGATCAAACTGTGTACTATGATACGACCATTAAAGGGAAGTTGACATATGGGTCTGTGTCAAATGTTTCTGGGATTCAAGCTAAGGAGCTTTTTGTTTGGTTGAGTGTTACTGGGATGGATCTTGATGTTGGAGGTGATATGGTTGAGTTTCATGTTGGTGTTTTGTCTAAGAAGTTGCCTGTTGATATGTTTCTAGATGTGCCTGAGTGTAAGAGTAAAGCTTGTGTACATGATGGCTTTTCGAGGTCCATTTGAGGTAATTGTATGTAGATTGTGTTTTTTTGTAGAGTTGGATTTGATTGATGAAAAATTTTAGTGTTTTGGATGATGCATAGTTAGGTAGGGTAATAGTTAATTTATCAAAGGCCCTTTGGCTTAGGGGGTGTTTGTTTCGGCTTATAAAGCCACCTCATGGCTTATTGGTTTTGGGCTTATGTTTCATAATAAGCTTATATAAGCCGAAAATTTTCAAAATAGGACACAAAAAATAAGCTTATGAAACATAAGCTCAAAACTAAAAAAGTCATAAGCCGACTATATAAGCTGAAACAAACACCCCCTTAGTGGTATATAAATCGTGGGTTCAATCCTCAGTATTAGATATATGTGATAGTGGCGGATCCTGAGAATTATAAGAGTATCCACTTAGTGTTAAACTGTCAAAAAATTTAAAAATAAACAAAAGACTTTACATTGTTGTTGGTGCTTAAAGGGTATGCATGTGCGTACCCCTTTAGTATGTCGAGGCTTAGCGGTATGTGAGGAGACCAATAAGCAAGAGGTTGTAAGTTCAAGTCTTGTGTGTCTTGCCTAAAACTCATGTGAGATAGTAGGTGGTATATAGCGTGCGAATAAATTATCTTTCAGAAAAGGGAAAGCAATGGTAATTGTTAATTTAGAAACTGGAATTACCAGTCTGTGGTCTTTCGGATAACATTATAAATTATCGAAAGGTTCTGCATCTTTAACATTACAAATCTCAGCTGAGTTGTTGGTGTTACTAGAAGATTACACTTTTTGCACTCGATCGTGATTGATAACAACAAAGTAGCCTCAGGTTGAATATGTACATTGACTTAGTTATTTGATTGTCTAGTAAAAACATAGACCAGATAATTAATATGTGACTGCGATATTAGATTGTCGAAACAGAGTATTTTACTCTGTTTCATAGGTATGATTGTTTACAATTAAAAGTTTGAACTACTATTGGAATGTATTTGTCTTGTTTGTGAATCATGAGCTATCGAGAGTGGACTATGGGTAACTTTTCAACTGGTTTTAGCTGCATAATTGTTAGTCATATTTTGAACAGCTTGTTGCTTTGGGCTTTCAGTTCTATAGAATGGCATCAGAATAATGAGTCACATAAGTATCATGAGTTGAAATATTAACTATTTTTGGCTATATGGTGTTTGACACTTATACATTTTGATTAAGACATGTTTTTTATGCCTGGAATATTAACAAAAGTATGTAACAGTTCCTTTTTATTCATATTTGAGCACATTACTAAATGAATAAATGACATGATTACAAACGAATGGTACTTAAGAATCTGCACTATGCATTAGAAGAGAAATACTATAGCATATATGTATGCATACTTGCAGGACATCTAATGTTCAAGGATTAAGAATGAACGAATTACAAACATGTAAACGGAACGAATCATACATATCCAATACTAATTGGCGCAACGAGTTAGTAGGTGGATGGAAAAATTTACACATTCAATACTGCAGTTGTTATGCTTGTTATATATATTATTATAAGTCCTTGTTGGAATACTAATAACTTCATACTATGTTCATGGATTTCTACACTATTTTGAAATTAGTCACATTTGCTGTTAGACGAGGATACAAGATTGAGGGGGTGTTTCGAATTGCTTGTTATTAAGTTAATTTGATTATTCCGCCTTGATATATATCTATACGCAATTTGACTGTTTGGGATTGTTTATCCAGTCTGCTTGTGTGATTATTTGTGTATGAGATAACAAGTTTTGAATATCTAGCTTGTAAATTGTTTATTCCAGGAGTTGCTAGCTTATATTATCTTGATCTCATGATTGTTATTTGAAACCTTGATTAAAAATGGGTAAACATACTCTGATATATGCGGCCTCACCGGGTTAATCCCGGGACCAGTTCCAACCCTTCCCTGGCCACCTCTATATGTGCACGCTTAGCGTGGTTTGAACACTTGACCTCTTGTGGGGAAAACAATGTCCTTACCACTAGGCCATTTAAAACCTTGATTGATTGTAAACATTTGTTAGTAGCAGCAAGTTTTCACAAAAATATGGCTCTGCGCGCTCTTTAACTCAAGCAATTGAGAATACTTCAAAATCTTGAATTATATAATGCTAAAGAGTATTGATTATTTTGCAAATTTGCAGGTTGTATGCCAAAGCTCATTCTGTGATACATTATCCAGCTTTGAAGACAAGAAACCTGCTCCTAAGTATTTATTATGTAAATTTCGTGTATTATATGTTTTCGTTTTTGATATATGCTATGTATGTATTCAAAACGTTCCCTTTGAGCATTTATTCAATCTAAATTCGTCCCTAACAGCCACGAGCCGTATATACAATTTGACCGAACCCACATAATACTAACTACAATATCGTAACCCTGCATCTATTGTCTATAAATAAATATTCCATAAAACAGCAATTGGCCTCAAGACAAAACACATACATGAACACACATATACAACACAAGAATTTCCCAGTTGCACACATTTAACTAAAAAAAAAAAAAAAAAAAAAAAAAAAAAAAAAAAAAAAAAAATCGATCATATCACGGTGCCACTTATGACGCGAACATTTATGGCGTCACCACTGATACCATAGCCTCGTGCCATAGACCATGTCATAGGGTTATAACGCACCTATACCGCTTGCTTTTAGCATGTCTCAAAGTTAATGTTTCATGTTTAATAAAACAATTTTATATAACTCCATAAACAATAAGTTATTTCTTGGTTGACTAATAACTCTCCTATAAAATACTTCTCCTTCAATTTAAGAGCAAGTCGAACAAAAAAGTTTACAGACATTGAGCCATATCTTGAATGCAAATATTTATTTTATTTTCGTGCGTCTATACAATAACAGTTGCTCGAGTAAAGATTGCCATGAATGAATAAGTGGTTTTTTTTTTTTTTTTTTTTTTTTTTTTTTTTTTTTTTTTTTTTTTTTTAATAATTTATTTATTTATTTATTTTTAACCTATGCATCTATATCTAGTTATTTATAGAAAATGATTGACTGACCAAGTCCATTCCCTCAGTTTTAAATATTATTCTTTGTCCCTCTCCCATGCCGAAATTTTCTTTGGTGATGGTGATAGGCTTAAAAAACATATGCTGAGATCGTGACGTGCATAATAGTGCTAACGTAAGAAGTTGAATCTTTGAATGTAAATACTAGTAATACCCTGCTAGCTCTCCAACTTACACTAGATAGCAAATATTCATTTCAGCATCTCATTATGTCTTTACTTGTGCTTTTCATATATTGCATAAGCCTTGTTTCTGGCCTAACTAGAACACAGGCTGCTGAAACACGGTGCATTGAAAGAGAGCGAAGAGCACTACTCCAATTAAAAAATGGGTTAGTGGATGAAGCTGGTATACTCTCTTCTTGGAGTAGTCATAGAAGCTCACAGGATTGCTGCACATGGAGAGGTGTAGGCTGCAGCAACAGAACTAATCGTGTCATAAGGCTCGATCTTAATGGATTTTGGTCAGATGATCTTGCTGCGAGAGTTGAATTGAGTGGTGACATCAACTCTTCTCTGTTAGAGTTGAACCACTTGAATCATTTGGACCTTAGTTATAATAGCTTTAACCGGATTCCAGAATTTATTGGTTCCCTCAGAAAACTTCGCTACCTAAACCTTTCAAATATCCTTTTTGAGGATTCCAAAGTCCCTCCTCAATTGGGAAATCTTACAAACTTACAAACTCTTGATCTCTCAAGTTTTTCCATCATTCTGAAGAACACGGAGTGGATCTCCAAATTATCCTCACTCCAAACCTTACACATCAATTATGCAGACCTCAGTGAGTCTGATAGATTGTTAGAAAATGTGATCACCCGTCTTCCATCCCTATTCGAGCTCCATCTAATTAGTTGTTTTCTTCCACAAATTCCTTTTACTATTTCAGTCAGCAATATCTCAAAGTCTCTTTCGATTCTTGATATATCTTTCAACGATCTTCCTTCCTCTTTGATATATCCTTGGTTATTCAACTTAAGTGACAGCCTTACCAGCATCGACCTCTCCAGAAACGACTTGCATGGTACCATTCCAGAAGCTTTTGGTACAATCACATCCTTACAGAACTTAGACTTGAGTGGCACTCGCCTTGAAGGTGGCATCCCAAAATCATTTGGGAACTTCAGCTACTTAGATTCACTATATCTAAATGGGAACAATCTGAGTGAAGACCTTCCTAGCTTCTTCCGCCAGTTGGCACCAGCAGAGAAATTGATCAGAGTTTTGGACTTGAGTTCGAATAATTTTACTGGTTTCTTGCCTGATTTTACAGTATTCACCGCTTTAAAGGAACTACATCTTAAGGATAATGACTTGAAGGGATCTTTTCCGGCTAAACTTGAGCATACGTCAAATCTCTTAATCCTTGATTTGGCTGATAACCAGATCAGTGGATTTCTCCCAGATCTTTTGGTACTTTCTTCGTTAAGGGAGTTGTATTTTGAGAGAAACCGTTTGGAAGGGACCTTAGGAGAAAGGTTGATGCCACTTTCTGAGCTACAATTCTTAGGGGCCTCTTCAAATCTTCTGAATGGTACAATCTCTGAAACTCACCTAACAAATCTCTCTCGCCTAGTTTATCTAGATCTGTCATATAACTTCCTGGTTCTTGAAATTAATTCTGAATGGTCTCCAACTTTTTCACTCGATACCATTTCATTGTCATCCTGCAAGTTGGGTCCTACTTTCCCAGTGTGGCTACGAACTCAGAAGAATTTAACCATAATTGACATCTCAGGTGCCCAAATTGATGATTTAGTTCCCGATTGGTTTTGGGAGCAGCTAATTCCCGGTTTTCGTTACCTAAATCTATCATCTAATCAACTCCATGGCAGTGTGCCAGATTTGATGTATGGGACGCAACCTCACATTGATTTAAGCTACAATAACTTCTCGGGCCCAGTACCATTGTTTCCTTCTCAAATCTTCACTTTATATCTTCAAAGTAATATGTTTTCCGGATCAATATCCGTCTTGTGGAATCTCACCTCCATTGGTAGACTCGATCTTTCAAATAACCAATTATCAGGAGAGCTTCCTGATTTTTGGATGAACTTCACTCGTTTGTTTTATCTGGATCTTGAATATAATAATTTTACTGGAAGAATTCCTACATCTATGGGAAGTCTAATGTATCTTCAGTTGTTGAGTATGCGAAGCAATAGGCTGACGGGAGTGTTGCCATCCTCCTTACAGAATTGTACCAGAGTTCAGCTTCTTGATCTCGGGGAAAATAACCTCTGGGTCCCATACCTGCTTGGATTGGGATAAGCCTATCCAATTTGCAGGTTCTAGGCTTGAAATCCAACGGGTTCCATGGCACCATGCCTGAAAGCTTCTGCCTGCTTTCCAGGATGCAGATATTGGACATCTCTGTCAACAATATCTCTGGAACCATACCTCTATGCGTGGGCAACCTTACAGCTATGACGAAGAGAAAAACCATCGTTTTAATTGAGACCAACACCAAAGGATTGTCACTTACTAGGCTTGTTATAAGTCAATTTACGTATGTGTTTAAAGCTTTGGTGCAATGGAAAGGAAGGGTATCTGAGTACCGTGGAACCTTAGGTCTAGTAACTGTCCTTGATCTTTCTAGCAATAATTTAAATGGAGAAATACCAGGCGAAATCACCAATCTTTTGGGTCTTGTTGCCTTGAATCTTTCTAGAAACAATTTAACGATGCAAATTCCTAAAGATATTGGAAAACTAAGATGGTTGGATTTTATGGATCTGTCGAGGAACCATCTGTCTGGTGGCATCCCGACAAGCCTATCACAGTTGACCAATCTCGGTGTGATGGACCTTTCATACAACAACTTGTCTGGGAGGATACCAACTGGCACTCAGTTACAGAGTTTTGACAATTCATCCTACACAGGAAATCCTTCACTATGTGGGCTTCCCCTTTCTAATCCATGCCCCGGAGATACGGTACCTCAGAACCCACCAACTGCAGTACATGCCGACAGTGATGGAGATCAAGATAAGCTGATAACTCGTGGTTTTTTCATTGGTCTTTTTATCGGATTAGCATTTGGATTTTGGGGAGTGTATGGTACTTTGATTGTCAGTAAATCATGCAGATATGCATATTTTAGTTTCATAAGCCACGTCAAAGATTGGATCTATGTCATGGTAGTGGTGAATTACGCCAGGTTGAAAAGGCGTTTTTGGGCTTAAATGGGAATACAA
>JARVZY010005474.1:22500-25000 GCA_030686995.1 Artemisia argyi | reverse complement strand
ATAAACCTAAAAAGATTAAAGAGGCCCATTTAAGAACAAGAAAATGACATCGTGATTTGGATTGAATCTCGATGAAACAATCCATCAATGAAAAGTCAATTGGATAAGTTTAATGAATTCTTTTATATATTATACGTTATAAGGAAAGGAAGACAAACTCATATTTAGTGAAAAATCAAAGAAAATCCTTTTAGTTAGAAAGAACTTGCTATGAAAAAAGAAAAAGTATTGGAATCTACACATTGATTTTTTTTGAACCGTATGCGTCAAAAGGCGCCTGTACGGTTTCGAGGGGATACAATTTGACCCTAATCAACCGACTTTATCGAGAAAGATTACTTTTTTTAGGTCAAGAGGTTGATAGTGAGATCTCAAATCAACTTATTGGTCTTATGATATATCTCAGTATCGAGGATGATACCAAAGATCTGTATTTGTTTATAAACTCTCCTGGCGGATGGGTAATACCGGGGGTCGCTCTTTATGATACTATGCAATTTGTGCAACCAGATGTACATACAATATGCATGGGATCAGCCGCTTCAATGGGATCTTTTATCCTGGTAGGAGGAGAAATTACCAAACGTCTAGCATTCCCTCACGCTTGGCGCCAATGAGGCTTTTATTTGAGAGAAAAAAGAAGACTATGCCTTCGCCATATGAAATATGAATATTAAGTAATAATAGCATGGCACTTTGAATTCGATATAAGAAATTCTGTTTTCAAAACATTAGATTATGTATCGAGAGAGTAATATGAGAAAAAGGTATTTCCTATTTTATTATCGGAAGTCCAGTTCAGCGTCACAAACTTTTTTTCACACCAGAGGTCTCTTAACAATATTTATAGTATAGAGCGAAAAAAAAAACTTTTCTTTTTTCATTAGTTTATTTGATCAAAAAAGCAACTTTGGGATTGCTGAATGACAGACAAATCACAGACAAAAAAATATAATAAATATATAAAGCAACGGAGCCATCATAGTATTTTTGAATTCCTCCGAAAGGAAGGGTGGTAAGTTGATCATTTACCGATCGGGGTCTAATCGATCCTATTTTTTGAAGGTAAGGGTCAATTTTATTGTAGAGCCGTATGCAATGCATAATGCCCGTACGGTTGTTCGATTCTATCTTTTTTCTTGTTATTCTTTTATCTTTCTTTTATCTTCCCCTCATCGTGCGAAATAGAGAAACTTTTTATTATCTTATATCATCAGGGTAATGATCCATCAACCCGCTGGTTCTTTTTCTGAAGTAGCAACGGGAGAATTCATCCTGGAAGTGGGAGAACTGCTGAAACTACGTGAAACCCTGACAAGGGTTTATGTACAAAGAACGGGCAAACCTTTATGGGTTGTATCCGAAGACATGGAAAGAGATGTTTTTATGTCAGCAACAGAAGCCCAAGCTTATGGAATTGTTGATCTTGTAGCGGTTGAATGAGAATAGCCTTTATTTCAATTTCACGTCAAGTCGTGATTTAAAATTCACCCTGCCGAGTTTAATATTCTATGATTTTTATTTACTATTGTAATTGTAATTCATAATCATCCGGTTAGGATCGATCTAAACCAGTCCATTATGTATATGATTCAACATGCCAACGATTAAACAACTTATTAGAAATACAAGACAGCCAATTAGAAATGTCACAAAATCCCCCGCGCTTCGGGGATGCCCTCAGCGTCGAGGAACATGTACTAGGGTGTATGTGCGACTCGTTCAGATCATGAACTAGAACAAAGGAAAGAGGACAATGTTCAAATATCAATGATCAAATAGGATAGAAGGGAAAAACGAACTACATTTACTATCTAAAAATAAGAAAATGGATCATATCCCTTTTATTGTGTATGAAATTTATGGTTTCTATTGGTGTAAAACCACTCACCTCAATTCAAGATGAGAAGCAATTCTCCATTGGTAGCAAATGGTTATCCATTAAGCGGAGGAAATCTTAGTTAACCTAGACGCCTCTTGCAAGAACGGACTAACAGGGTCAGCTACCCAGCCAACTTTCATAATTAAATACCGTTACTGTATAGGTAGAGCTCGTTGTGAAAGACCTATTACTGGATAATTCATGGGTAGAGCCGAAGAATGTGAACTATACAAGTTAGCAATAACATTGATTAAATGAAGTAAAGGCTCCGGTGTATAGAGAAGACCTCACCGTTTAAGAAGTAACCATAGAAACGATGGAATCCACTATTTCTTTATCATTGCTATTTTTTAAGTACAATTTCGTATTTCGAGGTGAAATGCCTAGAAAAAATAAAAAATCGTGGTTGGGAAGGTTATAGTAGCCAAAGCCATTGGAATTTTTAGTTTATACATTGGAAAAATCCGTTTTGTTATTAATATACTAGGAAAGGGGCAAAAGAATAACTGAAAGAAAGGAAATCTATTAGTTATTCGTTAAAGTTTCATTTATTCAATGACCAGAATTAGACGGGGATATATCGCTCGGAGACGTAGAACAAAAATTCGTTTATTTGCA
>JARVZY010005474.1:12500-17500 GCA_030686995.1 Artemisia argyi | reverse complement strand
TCATCCCTGTAGTAATCTGATGAATTGAGTTGTAGACATGAAAGCGTAAGAACTCAACGGATTCCCTTCTTTGTTTGTCTGATTTAAGGTAGAAGGTCCCGTTGAGTTCTTAATAATTATAATATTTTTTTATAAGTTCATTGACGAAGTTCTATTTACTCAACAAATTTTCCCCTCCTCTTTTGTTTGTCCACCACTTTTTATAGTATATGTAATTATTAATTATTGTAATAGAATTTATAATTTATAATATAATAATTAAAATACAATACGCAATAACTCCAAAAAACGTTCTGATACATCTGTAAAAAACAGAAACTAACACTAGGAATGTTTGACGAACAGTATAAAGAATCATTATTATTTCGACACAAGAAAAGGATTTTTCACACCCCTTTTCTTGTGTCGAAGACTAGGAAGACGAATAAACCCTCCCAGAAATATTTGCTCCCTTCATTTATATTTATCCGTTCTATTTCCCTTTTACTTTTGGATAGGATCTAGCCAAAGTGAAATGTATTAGAATGAAATGCATTTTTTACATTTCAATCTGACAATAGCAACATAGCCCCAATTTTGAAAAAAAAAAGAAGGGGTCAAGTCAAATAGTCTTTCTATATACTATGTCTAGGAATGTCGTACAAGGAATTCCCGGCATCTCATAGAAAAAGAGTCTAAAAGAACAAAATTCTTTTTCTAATTTCTTTTTTTATCATAGATAATTGCTAATGCTTTTTACAAACTTGATGTCGATAAATACGCCAGTCTAGAAATTCATTTCGGACAATTGAACCTTCTCGAACTGTTTCTTTTTAAGAACCAAAAAGATTTGTGCCAAAATCACAGATGCGAAGAAGAACAAAAGACCTTGTACACGTAATGGATCTTGAAGTACTATTTCTGCATCTCCCTGACCAAATCCGCCCACATTAGGATTACTTGTCAACGGTTGATCCAATTTGATAGATTCACCTTCTGAAACAAGAAGTTCTGGCCCCGGAGGGATAATATCAACCACTTGACGTCCATCGGATGCATCCGCTATGGTTATTTCGTATCCCCCCTTTTCTTTTCGTAGGATTTTGCTTACTATACCTGATGCTGTAGCATTATAAACTGTATTGTTACTCTTGCTCCCATCAGGATAAATTTGGCCCCTTCCTCTGTTTCCGCCTACGTATATAGGATATTTTAAGAAGTGAATGTCTTTCTTAGTAGCGGGGTCGGGGGAAAGAATAGGAAAGGTGATTTCACTATATTTCTGACCAGGAACAGGGCCTATGACAAGAATATTTTTTTGGTTGGGGCGATAACTCTGAAAAGACAGATTGCCCATCTTTTCTTTTATCTCGGGGGAAATACGATCGGGAGGGGCTAATTCAAAACCCTCTGGTAAAATAAGAACAGCCCCTACATTCAAACCCCCCTTTTTACCATTAGCAAGAACTTGTTTCAGTTGCATATCATAGGGAATTCGAACAACTGCTTCAAATACAGTATCGGGAAGTACCGCTTGCGGAACCTCAATATCCACTGGTTTATTAGCTAAATGGCAATTGGCGCATACAATACGTCCAGTGGCTTCTCGTGGATTTTCATAACCCTGCTGTGCAAAAATGGGATATGCATTTGAAATGGATGTACGAGTTATGATATATATCATGAGCGATATGGAAATAGATCGAGTAATCTGTTCCTTTATCCAAGAAAAAGTATTTCTAGTTTGCATGGTCCAACCATTGATCCCGAAAATTTCTACAATAAATTGGGGTAGGTCACTAATGGAGTTTCCTATCCACGATTCTGTTATTTACTGGAATAATAATAATTTGACTGGATTAATATAGGAATATAGGATGAATCTCCGGGATGGGTAGAAATATAAAGTTTTTTTCAATGCTTTGCTTATGTACAACTGCAAAGTAATAAGAAACATTATAATTAGATTAGGTAGATAATTTTTCAGTCATTCATTGAATGATAAATCACTACAAGTGACGGAGATACGCGATTTAAATAACGGAAAATCCAATATTTTAAAATTGTATCTAGAATGACTGGAAAAGTGGAAACAAGGCCAGATATAATTTGATCATTATGAACAAATCCAAAATCCTTGTAGACAAAGCCAATCAGCAGTTCCCAACCACGGGGCGAATGAAATCCGATACATAAATCAGTTAATAAAAGAAGAGAAAAAGCTTTTATTGTGTCACTTAAGTTATATAGGAATTCCTGAGCCCAAGAGTTAAGAATAACAAGTTCTTTATTACCCAAAATAGAATAACCACTTAGAATAATGAAACAGATTATATTTGTCGAGAAGTGCAAAATCGTATGAATACGACCCTCATTGTGTATCTTGATTAATTGGATTGTTTCTTTGTGAATTCCTATACGAAGGTTTTGTAGATGTGTCTCCGAGTATTCCTTGATCATTTCCTCTAAGAGGAGGAGTTCCTTTAATTCTTTGAATTTTTCTAGAATACTATTTTCTTCAATATCATTCAAAAAAGTTTCGGATTGCCTAGTATTCCACCAATTTGTAATCCATGATTCCAGACTTTTTTGAAATGAGAGCGAAATCCACCAAGGCAAAAATACTATAGATGCAAGATAGAAAAGAGGAGTTAATGCTTTCTTTTTTGCCATTTTTTCATCTGTGAATTGTTAATGAATCTTATTCGTCGACTTTATGTAATCTAAGATTTCTCTCACGCATCAGTTCTATTACAAGTATCGAATCTATGAATCTATTCACTCTTTTTTATTATTATTTTTTTTTATTTTTTTATTGTTCCATATATGTCTGCTTTGACTCGAATGGATGTTCTGAAGAAATTTCAATTAAGTTATGTTATAGAAAAAGAGGATTCTTGCGTTTTTGCCCTCCTGCTGAGAAAGCATGCATTTGTCGGCTCATTTCTTAAAACACTTCAATTGGTACACGCAAGAAATAGGCCAATTCAGCAGCTTTTTGTTCCATTTCCCGTGGAGTAAAATTCTCATCAGTACGAGTCAATGGAATGGCTCCCTGGCCTTTGATATCCATATAAAGGACACGACGAGCATAAATACCCTCTTTAACTTCTACTCTGACGGACTGAATATCTTTTATAAGAAATCGGAGGAAGACCCGACGATTTTTTCCAGGAAATCCCCAACGAAAAATACACACTATTCCGTCTTTTCTATCAAATCGATCATAACCACTACCTACATTCCACGAAATTGTGCACCACAAATAAGAGCTAATAAAAAGACCCGCGATCCCATAGAAAGACATCACAATTCCTTGTGGAAAAAAAACGATTTCCTGAGACGGAAATAAAGATATCAAATTTCTACCAAGATAACTCGAGGTTCCAACCAACAAGAATCCTAATGAACCTAAAAAAAGGATAACAGCCCAGCAGAAATTACTTGTTTTTCGAGCCCCTGTTATAGGTTCTATCCATATATGTTCTGATCGACAACTCATAGTTGATCCAGTTGCTTTTTTTTGGAATTGAGAGAATACCCCAAATGAATTTTACTTTAGTCCTTTTGTTTCCGAAGTAACTCGCATCAACTAGCACTAGTTTGATGTGAACCTTTAGGAGTAATTCATTAAATTGGTTAGATCTAAACTAATAACATACCCTTCGTATGATCTCACTAAAGATAGCCACATGCATATAGATGGACCAACTTTACAATTAAGCCGTCCGCCAATTCGGGTCTATTTGAAAATAGCTAGAATATAGCATTTTGGGAGATTTTCGTCGGAAGACGCTTATACCATATTTTGCTAAAAGGATATCTGTGTTATGATACAAGCGTCAGTTTAAAAATGAGATTTTGTGCCCTCGGCTCTAAACAATCTTGTTTTTTTGAACATGAAGAAATAAAGAAGCCATTGCGATTGCCGGAAATACTAGGCCTACTAAAGGGACCAAAACAGAGGGAAAGTTAAGAGTTGTCATAGAATGGGTACCTCGCTTTACTATTTGTACCTGTTATTATTATTTAGATTTTATATTTATAGAATATAAAGATATTATATATAAAGATATCTTATATCTTATTATAAGTATAATTTGATAATTCTAAATTGGAATTATTATTAATTAATATCTCTCTAATCTATTCTAATTCTAAATTCTAAATGAGTATATAATGTAGTTTTTCATCCCTCTACATGAAAGATTTGAAAGGATATGGATGAGATATTATTTGATTCATTTTTTTCTCTTGTCTTCAAATTTAATTTACTAAGCAAAAAGTTTCTTAAAAATGAATTAGATTCTATTTATTTAGTTTTATATATTAAAGGGTTTGTTAGAATCCCATCCAGCAGGGATTCTTAGTCAAAATAGGATTATCGTAAGGTATAGAAAGATAAAATTCTATTATTCCGATAAACTAATTACTTGTTTGCTCAAAATAATTCAACTTCATGTTCTAATTTTGATTCAAAGGAAAGAAAGTGTGGAGTTGAAATAACTCACTCAGAACGCTTTTTAAAGGATTACGTGGTACGATTAGATCGAATAAGCCCTTCTGGAATAAATACTCAGCCGCTTGTGAACCTTCGGGTACTGTTTTATTTAATGTTTGTTCAATTACTCTTTTACCCGCAAAGGCAATGTAGGCATCGGGTTCGGCAATAATGATATCCCCCAACATACCAAAACTAGCTGTCACCCCGCCGGTAGTAGGAGATGTAAGGATTGGTACATAGAATAACTTTTTATTTGATTGATAATCATATAAAGCAGCAGATATTTTAGCCATTTGCATCAAGCTCAAACTTCCTTCTTGCATGCGTGCCCCTCCGGAAGCACACACTATAATAAGAGGTAGAAATTCTTTAGTGGCGTATTCAATCAAACGGGTAATTTTCTCCCCAACTACGGATCCCATACTACCCCCCATAAACTGAAAATCCATAACCCCAATTGCTACGTTAATACCGTTTAATTGCCCTATACCTGTTTGAATAGCCTCGGTTAATCCTG
>JARVZY010005474.1:0-2500 GCA_030686995.1 Artemisia argyi | reverse complement strand
TGTATTTGTATTGTATGTATTTGTATGTATTGTATAATAAACTCTTTACGCCTCTATAAAAAGGTATATCTCTAAAGACCGAGATGGATAATATGTATTATTATCTATAGTCTTAATGAATATGTATTCATATCAATTAGTAGAATAGAGACTCATACAAATTAATCGTGTGTCAGGAACCAGATTTGAACTGGTGACACGAGGATTTTCAGTCCTCTGCTCTACCAACTGAGCTATCCCAACTATTCCTGATGTCGCATCCTCATTTTCATTTTACTAGACAACGTGGGTCTATGTCAATTGAAAGGGTATTACAAAGCCTCATCCAGGTCCTATAATTTGGCAAAAGAATAACTTCAGTATGAATAAAAATCTCGATCGTGAATCATTCACACGGGGATTCCTTGCTCAAAGAGGTTCATTTGTACATGTATCATATATATCCCGTGTGATGTGATAAGAGAACAGCTTTTCTGCTCAGATCCTTTTGTATAATTGTATAAAGAGTAGTGAATGGGAAAGATAAGGAATTTTGAACCGCTAACTAAAAACAAGATAAATCAAAAGGATACAATAAAGAATTAGGGAGTCAAACGGTCTTTTTGGGGATAGAGGGACTTGAACCCTCATGATTTTTGAAATCGACGGATTTTCCTATTACTATAAATTTCATTGTTGCCAGTATTGACATGTAGAACGGGACTCTATCTTTATTCTCGTCCGATTAATCAGTTCTTCAAAAGATCTATCAGATTATGGAGTGAATCTTTGATCAATGAATATTTGATTGATTGATTCTTTCTTCAATTCTGTATTACAGGTTTATCCTTCATCTTTTCTGAAGTTTCGATAGAAGGATTCCTCTACCAATGTAAGACAATCAACTCCATTCGTTAGAACAGCTTCCATCGAGTCTCTGCACCTATCTTTTTTTTCTTTTCGCTTTCTGAACCTTTGTTTGTTTTCGGAAAACGTGATTTGGCTCAGGATTGCCCATTTTTCTTAATTCCAGGGTTTCTCTGAATTTGAAAGTTATCACTTAGTAAGTTTCCATACCAAGGCTCAATCCAATTAAGTCCGTAGCGTCTACCTATTTCGCCATATCCCCCTTTTTGAGATGCAAATCTCATTATGATCCCGTCCCTTTTTTCTTTCATTTATAACGGAACCGTTGAATTCATTAGATAGATGCTGATTCCTGTCTCGAAAAAGTGTTTTCTCCTCTTTGTCTTTGATTTCTTGTCTATCTTCTTTTTGTATAGGAGGCTCTTATTCGGTCCAATCAAAAACGATTTTATCATTTCTGTATCCGCAATTCAATATAGGTGGATACATACCCTATACATCTGTCTCTCTTCCACTCATTTCGCCATGAAATTTTGAATACTTGAACGGTCGATTCTTTTTTTTTTTTATTACTAGTTCTATATCGCTAGATTCATCGTTATGTTCTATAATATTTAACAGTTATTTGAAATTCTATTCTTTAATTAAATAAATTAAATATATATTATGAATAGCGAATATGAATAGCCAAGAATTCAAATAGTTAATAGGAAAGATTCTAAGAGTTTATGGAATTCCTATGCATGTCGAATTTATGTTATGCGAGCCTGCTTAGCTCAGAGGTTAGAGCATCGCATTTGTAATGCGATGGTCATCGGTTCGATTCCGATAGTCGGCTTTTCTCTATTTAGTTTATTCGATTTTTTACATGATTTATAATGCAGCTTTGAAATCTAAGCGAAAAAATGTCTTCCTCTTTTCGCAAAAGCCATTGATTTATTATGTTATAGGAACTTCCAACTATCTCACGAAAAGAATCCTTTTCTTTTTCTATATCTTTTCTTTTTCTATATATAGAATATAACGATCTGGATATTTATCCAACTCATCTCATTATTCTTTAATGTTTAATAGAATATCAGTAAATTTGGCTTTTTAGAATTTAGTTCATTTTTAGTTTAGGTTTATTCTGTAGAATGAAATTTCATCAATAAGAATTAATTAAAATTAAATAAATATAAAGAAGGAGTCTTTATGTCGCGTTACCGAGGTCCTCGTTTCAAAAAAATACGTCGCCTGGGGGCTTTACCAGGGCTAACTAATAAAAGGCTCAGACCTGGAAGTGATCTTAGAAACCAATCGCGTTCCGGGAAAAAATCCCAATATCGTATTCGTCTAGAAGAAAAACAAAAATTGCGTTTTCATTATGGTCTTACAGAACGACAATTACTTAAATACGTTCGTATCGCCGGAAAGGCAAAGGGGTCAACAGGTCAAGTTTTACTACAATTACTTGAAATGCGCCTGGATAACATCCTTTTTCGGTTGGGTATGGCCCCGACTATTCCGGGAGCTCGCCAATTAGTTAACCATAGACATATTTTAGTCAATGGTCGTATAGTAGATATACCAAGTTATCGCTGCAAACCCCGAGATACTATTGCGGCGAGGGATGAACAAAAATCTAGAACTCTAATTCAAAATTCTCTCGATT
>JARVZY010005472.1:0-29947 GCA_030686995.1 Artemisia argyi | reverse complement strand
AAGATTAAAAGCTTATACAGGGTTTCCATTTCTCAATGAATTGTTGTAAAAGCAGGTTTTGAGGCTTTGTGTTTAACTTTATATAACTAAAAACTCCGAAATATTAAAGATCACTTAATCTATTAGATCCAAAGAAATAGAATTTTCTACAGCAAATGCTAAGGCATCAATATGTATAAAAGCTAATAAAACTTCAAATTTAAGCCATGTGTTTTACTTATTAAAACTTAAGATTATACAAACATACACTCCGTATGTGATATTATCACATGATTAACAATAATTAAACATACCAATCACCATATTGCCTTAGGGCATATTTGGTACAAAGAGTTGAAGATAGAGAAATAAAAATCAATTTATTTCCTGTGTTTGGTACCTCAAAGAAATAAAAAGGTGAAGAATTACAACTCCAAGGATTTGGTTCCTTTGTATTTTGTGGAGAGTTGGTTTCCACTCCATTTAGTAAAGAAATGAATTATTTCTACAACTAAATAATAATAATAATAATAATTATTATTATTATAAAATAATAATAATAATAATAATAAAATATAATAATAATAATAATAATAATAATAAATAATAATAATAATATATTAATATAATAGTATAATAATAATAATAATAATAATAATAATGAAATATAATAATAATAATAATAATATAATAATAATATAATAATAATAATAATAATAATACTGATTTTTTAGTCAATTCTCTGATGTTACCAAACACACTGGATTTTATATTGAATTTCTGTGAGAATTCATTTCTGTGATTTGATTTCTGCACTTCATTTCATTTCTCTTAATTTCACCCTACCAAACGTGTCCTTAAAGTAAACGGCTGGCAAGTACGTTTAATCATAGAGAATACATTTCAAGTGCAGGTTTTGGTGTCGCAACCATGACAAGTGGTGTTTTGAGGCAAGTAGTTAACCCAAATAATTCTTCCATACTCACCACTTCTTTCGTTATTTCACCCGATAATTTCTAGTTAAATTCATCAAGTTCGAGCATAAAATGTGGAAATAATCGAACTCGAGTCGAGTTTCTAGCTCGAGTTCGAAATATAAAGCTTGATCGAGCTCGAGTTGATGTTCGAGCTCGATTTTTAATATTTGAGTCGAGCTCGAGCTTGGCGTACTCGGCTCATTTATACCCTATCTATAAACTCAAACATAATTAATCCCCTCTTCGTCTCAAAATAATTACCCGTCAACAAAAATAGTTAAAAAAAAGATAATTATGAGTGTTTCATTCTTCTTACTTTTTACATAAAGGATTTTTTAATTTGTGCCACCATGACACTTGCTTAAAAGAATTAAAGGAACAAGATTATTCCCTAAAATAGAATTATTTCTAAATAAAACAAAGTTAATCATGGTAATTAGAAGAGAATTAGGAAATTATTGATGTTATCTAACATTTAAACATGGTAATTTTAAGTTTATTAATTACATTTAACAAATGCCCTGTTGGCACAAGTTAGAAAAAGCCTTTACATAATAACAGTTTTATTGGATTAACTTCAAGTAAAATAGTAATACACTAAACTACTACTAATGGATCAAATTTAAGCAGGAGCCCAGTCTGTTAGCCCAACAAATCCATACATTTTCACCATATAAAAAAGAAGAGTTAGGGTTCCATTTCTTCTTGGGTTTTAGCCGCCGCTGCCGCCGTCTGATCTCTCAACGGTAAACTGTCTCTCATTTCTATCTTGAAACCTTATTTAACAGTTGTATACATATGTTTTCATTTTTCATTGAAATATGATGTGCTACATTGTTTCGTTCGTTAAATTTTTTATTGTTTGTGATATTTACGTTAATTTATGTGATTTAGTTGTATAAATATAAATCTTAAAAGCGTGTACAAAAAGTATGGGTTGGATCGCGTCAACGGGTTAAATGGGTTTCCGGTCTCAACAGGCTTGGGGTCTGAATTGATTTTTGGTCTAAATGGTTTGTGGGTCTAAATGAGTTTTGGGTTTTCTTTTTTGCGACTGAATCGGATTTTGTGCTAGATGAGCTTCGAGTATAAATGGGTGTCTGAATTGGATTTCGGGTCTAGATGATTCATTTGGTAACATGGGTCTAAAACGGGTCCGGGTATTTTCAAAAGTTTTGAAATTAGTCGTAAATAATTACCCTTGTTTAATCTTATAAATAAGTATAAATGAGTGTCAAATCTTATGTATGAATTTATGTAGTTTAGGTGTGTATGTGTATAATCTTGTATGCATGTGCAAAAGTTGTGGGTCCGGTGGGGTTGGGTCAACGGTTCCAAATGGACTTTTGGTTCTAAATGGGCTTTATGGCCTGAACGGGTTTCGGGTCTGAATTGGTTTTTGGGTCTAAATGGGTTTCAGGTCTAAGTTCTTTTTTGGGTCTAAATGGGCTTCGAATATAAATGGGTTTCTGGTCTGAGTTGGTTATCGGGTCTAAATGGTTTTTGGGTCTAGACGATTCTTTTGGTAACATGGGTCTAAAACGGGTCTCGGGTATTTTCACATTTTTTAAAATTCTTTAGTAAGTAGTTACTAACTTGACCCATGTTTAACCAAGGGTGTCAAATTTCCGCTTCTAATCTTATGTATGGATTTATGTTGTTTAGTTGTGTCTAATCTTGTATGCATGTGCAAAAGTTGACTAACATGAGAGGATTTTTCTAATGAATAAAATGCTAACTGAATATAAATATGTTTCTACAAAGATGAAAAAGAAAACTTGGTGAATAAATATAAATATATTTCTACAGAGATGAATAAGAAAACCTCGTGATTTGTTGAGTTTTATTGAATGAGCAGATAGCTGTGATGGTGAATTCGTTGGAATAAAAAAACTGGGCTATCAATTGAGTTTAAATAATGTTTTAAGTGATTTCAGATTCGGCCCTATTAGAATTCTAATTGTAATACAATATAAACTGGTATTGTATTAAGAAGTCTGGACTCTAGAGTTTAAAAAAATAAAAAATAAAAAATAAAATACACTTCTATCCTAGAATATGAAAAAAGTTTTTTAAAGAACAGAAACTTGTTAAAAAGTTTATGAGCGTTTCTCTCTAAACAACAAATCCACTTCTGAACATTTGTCTTTAAGAAAACTTATTAAAAAGTTTAATGAAGTTACCTTTAAGCAACATATGACCTCTTCATTGTTTTGATAAACAGGTTCTCTGGAGTCAGCTTACTTGCAGCTTTCTTAACAATACAAACACGTTAACATGTCTTAAATGGTTTTACCAACGAAGATTTTACCGTCTTCAATTTTTGGCTTGGTTTGACTAAAGTATTCTTGTAGCGAACAAACTTCCTTACTGCATGCTCTGCATTTCACCTTCCATAAAGTTATTCAGCACACCAACAATTCTGTTTCCCTTGGTCACTCTGTACATGACAATTAGAAACTTAAATTAACCAAGTAATTCATATGCATTCCAGTTTTACCCACTAAACAATAAACATAACTTCAAATCCAGTTGCGTCAATCAATAAGAGCATGCCCAATGTATAATGCAAAATTTTAACAACAGAAAATTGCAAAAAAAAACAGGTTACCTGTAAAGTAGCAAGGTGACCATATATCTAGAAGTAATTAGACAGTACCTCAATTTTGTTCGAACATAATGATCTTATTCTCCAAACTTTGCGTAGCTTCCACCATTCCCATTGCTAGGTATCATTGTAGCAAAAGTAATGTCGTCTGGTTCACAATTCCTATCCTTCACAACAAAACAACTGTTTGGCAGTCACTGAATCCATTTTATAGCCCTAATATCAAATAGCAGATAAACTGTAGAAAAGGGACCCTCGACTTCTCTCCCAACTTTGAGGAATTTTGGCGAATCTTCACATAAATCCCACGATCTTTTCTCCATTAACTCTTCTTCTTCCTACTGATTTTAGCACTATTTGATTGCGTCCTGTGGCAATTAATTCTCCAGTTTAATTGATATTGATCATTTTTCTGATGGGGTTAGGGTTTCGTTTGTATGATCTAGGGTTCTGAAGAAAAGTTCGATTCGTATATTCGCTGGGTATTTAACACAATTTGGTCTTGAATTTGGGGATTGAGTTCTTGATTAGGCTATGGAGGTGATGGTGGATATAATATATGCTGGAAGTGATTTGGTTAATTATCAGATCCGGTTATTTTTTTATGAATGATGAATGAATGTGGGTGATGAGAGGGAGTCGCCTTTTTTTTAAAAGTTACACTTTCTGCTTGCAATTATGAAAAATAACATTGAGGCCCATGTGTATTTTCAGTTTATTTATACATGTGGCTAAAAAAACGTTTTTAAAAGAATTTTTAGGTAAATTAGGAAATAATTAGGTTTAATTATTTATCAAAATCCAAAAAAAGAAACAATTTAAAAATATTATTACTTAATAAGGTATGATTTGATTTTTTTGAAATGCAAAAATGCCCACTAGGGGTTTTGTTTTATTAGGTAAAAGATGTAATTCAGTTTTGTAAATATGTTTCTTTCAAAACCTTTTTTAATTTGCTTATACTTTGTTTTTCGTGTCAAAAAAGAACTGGCGTATGCATAACACATTATATTGGTACATTGGAAAATCCCAAGAAATTTATTGGAGAAGGATATTGATGTGAAAGATAACAACTATGAGTTATTCGCATTTGGGGCATGACGAAGGGTGTCCTGCTTATAGAGGACGAAAGATGATCAAGTCAAGTTTGACTAATTTGCTTCATGAATTGTTAAGTGAAACAGGTTTTTAGGCGTTGTTTTATATGACTAATTGCATGTCCAGATTTGCTGAATCAACCTATCAAAAGTAAATATGTATAAGCTAATAAAACTTGTCGATGTTTTTAAGAAAGCCTTGATATCATACAGATACATATTGTCAAATGATTAACAATAAACTATCACGTTATTGCTTCAAAGAAAATGGCAAGCTTGATCATAATGAGTACTTTTTTATATCACACACGTGTCGTAGTTGGACTTCAACCCACAACCACTTAATTGAGGACCAAAGTCACACCACTGGGTAGCTTACGTTATGTTGCAAGCCCTTCGGTTAGAAAGAGTACATTTTAAGTGCAAGTTTTGGCTTCGGAACAACGACGAGCGGTGTTTTTAAGCAAGTAGTTAGCCCAAATACTTCATCCATTTTCAGCTCATCTATTGTCATTCCATTTGGCAATTTCCATGAAAACCCATGAAGCAAATTAGCCAAGCTCGATTCCATTATCTTTCTTCCTAAACTATAACCAGGACACATCCTTCGTCCTGACCCAAATGGCAATAGCTCATAGTTGTTACCTTTTATATCGATTTCGCTCCCGATGAATCTCTCTGGAAGAAATTCCAAAGGTTTGTCCCACAACTTTGGATCTCTACCTATTGACCAAACACTTACTAATATTCGTGTGTCTTCTGGAATGTAATAACCTGCTACTTTACAGTCCTCGCGTGTTCTTCTAGGAACCAACAGTGGTGTCACGGGATGCAACCTCAATGACTCTTTGAGAATTGCTTTAATATATGGAAGGTTGGGCATGTCTTTTTCTTCGACCCATCTATCTTGGCCTATCACTCGATCTAGCTCCTCTGTTGCCTTTACAAATATTTCGGGATGTTTTATGAGTTCCGCTATTGCCCATTCTACTGATATCGTCGAAGTTTCTGTTCCACCCGCAAGTAAATCCTATATATGAAGAAAATTAGCAAACAAATTATTATATAATGTAGTTTATAGTTTATATGGATCAAAAGATGTAAGTTTATGAGGAGTGTTATAACTTTTTCTTTGTTTTATTCTGAGCAAGTGTTTGATATATATGTAGTGTGTAGTGGGTGTATGAGTTTGTCTTTGAAAGAAAAACCTGAGTGAATCCCTTTACACCGTGTCGCTCAAGCTTAACATCGAGAGTGGGATCATCCGCAATTTGTAACAAATGATCAACCATGTCATTGGGAACAAAACTCTCCCCCTCCGTGAACCTCCTTCCTTCGTGCTCGTTCAACACATGCTCAAGAAACCGATCAAATTTCTTACTCACTGATTTCATCCTCTTCACGTACCCTTGAAGATCCATGAAACTAATCCATGGTATCCAATCTCCAATATTAAGCACCCCATTCAACACAAACAACTCATCCAACATCTTCTGAAACTCATCCACAGTCAATCCTAGCTTCCCGGCCTCAGATTCATCTAAATATCTCTTTCCCACAACTATCCGACAAATCACATTCAAACTCACATTTGACAACAAATGTTTCAACACAATCGGCCTACCACACGACTTGTGAAGCTCCTTCAAAAGCGACTTTGTCTCCTCCACTCGAATGTACTCGTATGAATCCAATCTTTTGACACTAAACAACTCCACAATACACATTTTGCGAGCTTGTCTCCAGTAAGGCCCATAAGGGGACCATGTGATGTCGGAATAATTATAAGTGGTGTATTTTCCAGCAGCCAGTTTAGGACGGCAAATAAAGTTGACGTCCATTGTTTTCAAGATGACTTTAGCCATCTCAACCGAGGAGCCAACAACAACACTTTTGGAACCAAATTTGAGGTGCATGATCTGGCCGTATTTTTGGGACAGATCATGTATGGAACGGTGAGGAAGTGAGCCGATGAGGTTGAAGTTGCCAATGATGGGCCATGGTTTTGGGCCGGGAGGTAGGTTGAGCTTGGGGGTGGGACGAAGGAAGTGGCGGGCAAAGAGGAGGAGCGCCACTGTGGCTAGCCATGCAAGGACGACATTATAAGAAATACTAATGGCGTATTGTTCCATTTTATTATACTTCAAATTAATGGTGATGAAATAAGTGTTAAATGGTGTTGTACTTATAGCTGAATTAACACAATGCGATATTTGATGATGTTATGTATGAAATCATATACAGTAGCTTATTATTATTTAATGAATTGGACGACCAGTTACTTATGGTCAAGGAAATAAGTATTTCTAATTGATTCATTGCTATACATATATAGTTTGTTTAGATCATAGATAATCAAATTTTTATGGTTAGATTACCAACTCCTACACACAAATAGTTTTTTTTTATTAAAACATAGGACCTCACACAGACACTACTACACAATTTGAAATAGATTATGCAGTAATGCAATGCCAAGTTGCATATTAACAAATCACATGCATACAGCATCCTGACAATACTGTACAGTTGTATAACTTGATCAGAAGTGCATATATATTAGACTAGAGATTTAATATAGGGATAATCTCATATTTACCCCAACATTTTATCCTTAATTAATTTTTTACCTCAAAATAAAATCAATTTTGCATTTGCCCATTTACGACTTATGCACCATATGCGACTTATGCAACTTTTGTACCTTTTGCTGCAAATGTAAGTAAAAGTGTGTAAGAGTATAAAGTCGCATAAAAAATCAAAGTTGCATAAAAAAATACTAGTCGCATAAAAAAAGTACAAGTCAAATAAAAATATTACAAGTCATATAAAAAGTAAACCGTTGATCGTATAAGAGTATACTTACACGTAGGTACTTTCAAATTGGACACTTGTCAATGCTTAAATGAAGTTGCATAAGTCGCAAATGGGAAAATGCATAAACTAAAATATTTTGGGGCAAACAATTAATTCATGGCGATACAATGGGGCAATAAAGGAATTAGCCCTTTTAATGTATATCCGTTCGGGTGTCACTTTCTTTGAAACTAAGCAGAAAAGGATATATATATATATATATATATAAGATTATAAGGCTAGCATGTAACTTAATATGGGCTGAGTAATGATAATTAAAGGAATTAAGCTATAATGCTATATAAAAGCATAAGCGCAATCGACAGGGAAGCCTAGTAAAGAGGCTAGTAAGATGTATGAAAAAAAATAGAGGGATACATATCAAGATTTTATGCATGAATGAACGTTATTGTGCATTTATGTTACTTAATGTGCTGAGATATTAAGTCCTCCAAAGCAAGCAACAAATGGATAGGCTTTTCACTATGTTAACAGTTGATCCTCACAATATCGGTTGTTGTTTCTATTTGCAGGCTTGTCACTGAAGCACATCAATCTTCATTGTAACAATAAGCAATTGCAAAGTATAGTTAAAGGCATACTTATTCTTAGATCAAGAATTATAGGGCTGTGAAAAAAAAAAAAAAAAAAAAAAAAAAAAAAAAAAAAAAAAGGTAGATGTTAAAGGCATACTTCTCATTGGTGCACATTAATCCCATTATGTGTACATTACATTAAGTTGTATTCATTTATATATCTCAAATAAAACTGCACTTGGATCATTCTGTACGACTGCACCAATATGACCAGGTCCATAAAAACTTTAGGAAAAAATGTTATAACCATGGTCCATTGAAAGCATTGCATGAAAGATTATTATAAGAGATCACAATTTCGACCTATTTACTTCATAATAAGTAAATCATAGCTTTTCCTATATCAATGCGGTAAACCAATCAAAGGGATCAAAAGTCGCCCAAAAAGTACTCTTCATAGCCAAAACCTCTTGCATATGTGTTATTTCACTATTGATATAAAACAATCTCGTAACCTTATTGGAAACAATATTTTTTTATTAAAAAAAATAACATTTAAAAAAGAGTTTCGTGTAAATCAACTGGATGAAGACATTTGACCTACCGATTTAGACCCTTTACTGATTTTTCATGATATCAATAATGCTAATATAGGTCATGAGCAATTGAGCACGTCACCGGTGAAAGAGAAATAAAAGGATACCCAGGATCTTAAACTAAATGCCATTACATTTGTTGGAGGGCTTAAAATCTATTGGCAACACCAAAATGTGTGTCAATAATTTGCGTGACAAACACATCAAGAACCAAAGCGCAACAACTGACTAAATTTGTCAACACTAACGACCAACAAAACATTTAATCATGTCAAATTATAAACTATGTATTATCTTATAAGCTCATCGACACGAATGTTATATATTTGGATTTTTGAGTCATCCATCCGAATTGCTGCATGTGATATCGTTGTCTTGTCTGCAGTTGCCAATGTAAAATGTGTTGACTTTGAGATCAAACTAGGTGCTGCTAACTTTTACACTTCAACTTGAAATATTTGTATTTTCTACTTGCAGCATGTATTTTATTTTCAGAAATTTTACTACGATAGATTCATAAAAAGTAGTATGAGGGAAGTTGGTAGGTTTGACCATGAAAGTCAAATATATTATAGATTACCAGGAAAGTTGGATGCAGACAAAACATAAGAATCATTTTAGACAAAGTAAAGCAAGCTACAGATTCTTTAGAGTCAGTACTAGCATCATCATTAGTCATCAAAATCCTGCTTGAAGGTTGCCATTATTGTGGCGAAACACTAGTTGTTGCTTGCAGTAAAAATTGTGCATTATGAATGGATTTCACTACCAAATTTCCATTTCAAAGCTTCTAATACTCAGTGAATCAATAGTCATCTTTCCACTTGAATTCCGATCATTACACTGCCATTTTCACAGCAAATGAATTTTTATATATCGATCCCAAAATCTGTGCGATCATTAATATCCTGTTAATATCTACTACACTACTGTCTACCATAGCGGAAAAAAAGTATGCAAAGAAAAAACCAACTAGGCTAATTGCATAAAAAAAGGTATTTTGCAGTGTTGACGAATCTCCAAATCCTAAATCTTTCGTTGAATTCAATCACTTGATTTGGATGTTCGCCAAATTACAGATACCGCACTTGAGTCTCTTAGAAGTAAGGACACCGATTTACCAACATTTAGTAAAAAAAAATGAAATTTAATATTTTTTGTATGAAAAGTTATATATAGCTATTCCCATGGTTCTATACTTACAGTATCTTTTTCTATCTAATATTCACATTCTTATTTGTATGATGCAGGTTTGACAGGCTTGACTCATTTGGACCTCTTTTTGTACTAAACTAACAGATGCAGAACAACCTATCGTTGCAGATTGCTATGCTTCAACATTACAATAATCTTTGAATGATTAGTAAATAACTTTTCTTCATTCTCACGGCTTTGCTTTTCGTGTAAATTTTACAAATCTTCAATTTTTTATGAAATAGTTAGAGAAGCTGGTGTGAAGATTATCAAGGATCTTTGTTCTTTAGTGCTTTTGAATCCACTAAAGAAGTTGAACTAACTGAGTTTAGAGTCAACCAAGGTGACTGCAAATGATATAAAGAGACTCCAACGTATTGATCCTTCCAAATCTGGTAAACGTTCAACCTAAGACACCCTCGTGGCTTTTTGTATATTGACTTTATGGAGATCGTTAGCATTGAGAATACGTCTTCGTTTTTTTTTTTTTTTTTTTTTTTTTTTTTTTTTTTTTTTAAATCGGTCTATATGTTCTGGGAGTGTTTCTGCATGTGAAGATTTTATTCGTTTAAGTGAAGCAGCATTGGTCATGGACGCCAAGAGACTGTATGTGGCAAGTGTGACTCTTTTTCTTTCATGATGATGTTCTCGTGAAAGAAAGACTGTAAATAATGCTTCTCGTGTTAAGGTTATCTAGATTCCTAGCTGTAAGATGTCGGTTATATTACATAAAAATGAAGATATTGTATATTTAGTTTCTGGTGTTTTGCTTCTTGTTTGTTTCTTCATGTTTGCTTTCTATATAAGATTGTTGCCTCGCTAAAAAATTGCCGATTTACTGTTGCCCTTGTACATACGTACATTTGATAGTTGTATTTAACTCGTGTCAAGATGTAGCTTCAAATACTTCATTACAAGCTGTCAAGATGCTCCATTCTAGTTATCTCATGACTTGGAGGCTTGGGTCAAGTTCCCATATTGATGGCTTTTCACGCGTTCATAGAGTGGTAAGTATATATTGATATCTCATATATATGTTCAAAAAGTTATTAAGTAACATTTCAGATTGTGCGTTTTAGCGATTGTTTTATCTGATATCTTTGCTTTTCGGGTAACAAGAATATAATGAACGGTGTTCGTTTTACATTTATATGCAAATATTTCATTCCCTAAAAGAACTCTATAAATGTAGATTTGATCGGTGTCCTATGTTCCAATGTAGATTTGATCTGATTAGTGTCGATCAAGTAATGTCATGATTTGCCAAACATGTATATTAGTGTAATGGGTCAAGCAAAGAGCTGCAATGTATTTTGGTTTGCGCCAAAGTTCAACAGATCAATAGTCGAATTAGATGGCAGTTAGAAGTTAGTTATTGTCGGTTATAGTTGGTTATGGAAGTTAGTTATAGTTAGTTATGGTTAGTTATAGAAGTTAGTTATATGGTAGTTATTAGTGAAAGGTCACAATGGTTCACAGAACTTGTTAGTATCGATTCATTATGTATAAATAGAGGTCGAAATCTGTAATCAACATTAGTACAATTGATTCAATGTATAGAGTGATTGTATACATTTATTCTTGATCAAGTAAAGAGTGAATCTTATATAATTTGTGTTTGATTGAAACCTGGGCAACATTGGCATCAGAGCAAGGTTAAGAATCGAAGAAGGAAGGCCAAGAGGGCTGATTGTTTGTGATGATCAACAACCAGAAATCGTGTGATTCGAAGAAATTGAAGGATATGTCGGGAGACAAAAACGAAAACAACAAAGTTGTTTTCACCGCACCGTTAGCATCATACCAATGCCCAGTTCTAAACAATACGAACTATACATTATGGGCATTAAGAATGAAGAAGATACTAATGGCAAATGGAGCATGGGATTTGATAGAAGGGACAAGTACATCAAAAGAGATTGACGTAAAAAAGGATAGTTTTGCGTCAGCATACCTATTTCAAGGGTTACCAAAAGATTTGCAAATGCAAATTGCGGGATGTGAAACATCAAAAGAAATTTGGGACTCTCTAAACTCCAGATTTATTGGGACAGAAGATGTACAACAGGCACACTCGCAACAACTTAAATCAAAATTTAATAGACTTGTGATTGAAGAAGATGAATCAATAGATTCATTCGCTAGGAAGTTGATGAGTATTATTACAAAGGCTGCTACATGTGGATTAACGTTTGATGAGCAAACGAAAGTAATGTAGTACCAGATAAATTTCTACCCGTAGTAGCGACCATTGAGATGATTGTTGATTTTAAAACTGTGAAGTTGGAGGAGATAATTAGGAAACTTAAGACTTATGAAGAAAAGATTATTGCATACCTAATAACGAATTAAAGGGTAGAGAGGACGTGTAGAGAAGGTTTTATGGCCGAAATTTAGTAGGAAGGGCGGTCGGAGATCTCCATAGGGGAGAGAGAGAATTAGGGTTTTAAGAGAGCCCTTATGTATATGGTTGGTTTTATATCATTGAGATAAGTCAGGAAGATAATAGAAAGAAGTTGTTACTCACACGTCAAAGGAATAACAGAAATTATAAATGCAACTATAGAAATGGTAGACAAGGAGGTGGTAATCAGACACGAGGAAGAGGGAAGTATAGAAGTGAAGGATACACATCAGATGAGTCATATGGAACCGAAAACAAACCGTGAAGGAATGGTGATAAGTCGCAAATAGATTGTTACAAGTGTGGAAAACTTGGTCACTATGCTTATGAATGTCCAAGCAAGCAAAAGGAGGAAGTTGAGGCACTTTTAGTAGAGAATGATGATGAACCGGCACTTCTAATGTGCCTAATTGACAAAAATTAGAAAGTTAGAAAGCTTGGTCGTGTGACACGATCAAAGCAAAGCCGTGTGATGCGGAAAAGTAGCCTGTGTAAGGTGCAGTGAATTCAGTGAATGAATTAAAGGAAAAACGTGTGATATGATTTTCAATCCATGAAGGATCAAAATAATTCTGTGAGAGAGTTAAAGTAGAGAAAGTTATGAGTCGTGTGATGCGAATTGATACAGAAGAGTGGTTGTGTGAAATAACCAAGAGAGGTCGAGTGACCGATCAAATTGAAGACGGTGTGATGCCAAAGATGAAGACCAACAAATGGGCGTTGGCTTGTTTGAAGAAACCAAACCGTAAAAGTTGAGAAGGAGAAGGAAAACTGTGAGATACAAAGTAGTGAGAAACTACAAAAGCAAGTTGTGTGAAGCAACCGCGAAGAAGATATAATCTGTGATATATGATCAAGAAAAGTAAAGAAAGGTCAAGTGATATGATCAAGTTGAAGAATGAAGATGGTGTGAAGTCATCAAAGATTTTCAGGACGAAGTTTGGCATCAAGACATTATGGAGGAACTGTAGATCAAGTAATGTCATGATTTGCCAAACATGTATATTAGTGTAATGGGTCAAATAAAGAGCTACAATGTATTCCGGCTTTGGCCAAAGTCCAACAGATCAATAGTCGAATTAGATGGCAATTAGAAGTTAGTTATTGTCGGTTATAGTTGGTTATGGAAGTTAGTTATAGTTAGTTATGGTTAGTTATAGAAGTTAGTTATATGGTAGTTATTAGTGAAAGGTCACAATGGTTCATAGAACCTGTTAGTATCGATTCATTATGTATAAATAGAGGTCGAAATCTGTAATCAACATTAGTACAATTGATTCAATATATAGAGTGATTGTATACATTTATTCTTGATCAAGTAAAGAGTGAATCTTATATAATTTGTGTTTGATTGAAACCTGGGCAACAATTAGTGGTGTATTTTCTTTAGTTGTGTTTTGAAATTAAAGTTTACATTATCCACACCAAAATCCGCTCCAACAATTCAGTAGTTTGGTTCTAAAAGTGTATTAATAAGCGGTTAGTGAATTATCCTTTATTGTTCAAGTACTATACAAAATTCAAGTGAGCATCGCAAGTCATCAACATAGCTTTCGCGCATCTATCGGTTTGGCTCAAAGTTTCCAATATCATCAGCTTTCTTGTGGGATTTTGTCAAGTTCTTGTGATAGTAGCTTCTTTCATTCCATTAAAGAAACCTATACAAGTTATTGATTACCAAAAACTTTAAACTGAGACAAAAGCAATCGGGGTTCGACACAACTAAAACCCTCTTGTTTGGATGAGTACCAAAAGTATCCAACTTTTGACCCGCAAGTTAACCCGCAAGTTAACGTTTACAAAATGTTTTCTTACGGAAATCGCTAAAATTAGACTTGAAGTTCAAATATATTCTTGTAATCACGGTGGATGATGTAAATATAAAGTATCATGGATCACCTAAATAAGCCTTTGTGTTGGTGATCGAAATCACGTGCTCATTAAAAATAGAAACCCGAGGACATGCTAAGATATATTGTAAAAAAAGTAATTTAAGCAACATGTGTACAAAGGTGTTGATTTTCAAAAATCACAATATGCATGTTGACACTTGCTGAAGTTTTTTCATGTTGTTTCTATTTTTTCTTCATGTTGTTTCTACCATAACATGAACGCGCCATTAGTCTACACAAGCATCCATACGTATATGTTATAGTCTGTGTTGATACAAAAGTTGGGCGTATTTTGTTGTTGGGCTCTTGCTCTCGTATCAATCCACTTCTTAGCACTTCGTTACCTGCGTACTAAGAAAATAAAACAACACCGTTAGGCTTATCGAGGGATTGTCTCCCCCGATTAGACTCCGGCGTGAGAGTAAGTAATCGATTTAGGGTTCTCTTAAAGAGTTAGGGTTTGTATGTCATACCTTGAATGAGAATCGTATGATTCTATATATAGGGGCTAAGAAACCGTGTTTCTTGCTCCTTACTCTTCGCACGCGTGGTGCTTATCCGAGGTAAGGATATCTATTCCTTGAATAGATAATCCTTATCGTGTACCCGGTGGGTTAGATTGGGCCTTTGGGCTTCATGAGCCCAAAGCGTTAACACTGCGGCCCATACCATTGTCATGGTAGCCCATTCGTAGTGGGCTTAGGTGTGAGTAATGTCTATCATTTGGGTTTGTGGCCCAGATATAGGCTATACATCATCATGTCCCCCCAGTCTAGTGTGCGCGGCGCGTAGCCGTGGGTACTAGACTTAATACCATCAGCGGTAAGCGTGGCGGGAGGGTGAATAAATATTACCGCCTTTTTGTAGGTGCAATGCACCTAATAATTTCAAAATGGATGCCTCAAAAATCGGGGGTGGTGTCCACGTAGCCCTTGGAATTCGGGAAAAAGTGCATGTACCTTTACAACTTCTAGCCATTCATTTACTGTGAGTGGGTTCCACGTGGATAGAAATTAGGGTTTTTACCACCCTATATAAGAGTCACCGCCCCCCTTTTTTACAAGCACACAGTAAAACACACACTTAACCACTATTCACCTTCTTCTTTGAGAGCGTTTTTTGCAATGAAACCTTTTCACTTTCGTAGGTAATTTGTGTGCGTCCCACTTAGTTTTTAAATGACAATGGTTGCTCAATTGGAGGATTTTCGCTCCGCGATGTCCATTGAGGACGTAACACAGTTTTCTTCCGACTATTTTGTGCCTTTGGATGTACGTCCAGAGGCTCCAGATGTCGACGCGTGTATAGCTGACTTCCCCGAAGGGAAGATAGGGCTATACACGAAATTTTTTGAGTACGCGAATTACCGCGTACCCATATCTGTTTTTCTGAGCAATTTGCTCAATCACTATCGCCTTCACATCTCTCAGCTGCACTGTATAGGTGCGGCAAAGGTGTTGAATTTTAAAGTAAACTGACGTTTACTTGCGATAGAACCGACTGTGGCCTTGTTCTGCTCCTTTTACCACACGACGTGGTTAAATGGTTGGGTTTCCTTTGCGAAGCGCCAGGGGGCGCTTCAGTGTTATACGGAGAAAGTTGACGCCCTTAAGAATTGGAGGGAGTACTTCTTTTGGGTGGATGATGCAGTCTTTCCCTCTCCCTTTGAGTTTTATACTCAGGAATCCTTACCAAGGGATGGGCGCCCCGCACCCGGTTCCTACAGGCTTGCTGACGCGCAAACTTTAGATGCCAATCGACTGGCCATTAACCCTTATCCGGAGGAGTTTTTAGTACATGTGGGGTTGAGCCGCGCTTATTTTGGCGCTGCAGATGAGGTTCCCACTTTCTTGAGTGAGGATGGCCGGGGTGGGTGTTCATCCCTTATACTTCCTTCTTTGTAAGTCCTTTATTCTTGTATTCGCGCCTTTAATAACTAATCCCTTTTATTTTTTCTTGCTTCATTTGATGTGCGCAGAGATGGATCTGTTCGCGGTGGTCAAGCTGGACAAGCTAAAGCAGGTGACCATAGGGGTGCGTCCTCTGAAGGAAGGAGAGCAGCCCTTGCTGGAGGCGACCGCGGGGCACTTGACCGTTCTGCCTGCGACGGTCCCCGAGGACACGCCACCACTCCAGGTGACGCCCGTCCAGAGTGTAGCGCCCGACGCGGAGGTGGCGCCCACTGTGGAGGTGGTGCCAAATGTGGAAGTGGCGCATGAGGAGGCGCGATCAGGGTCGTCTGACAGCATCAAGATCCTGAAACCTGAAGAGGTGCTGAGGGAGGAGGTTGCGCAGAACTCGAAGCGCAAGGGAGAGGCTGGAGCCAGTGGTACCAGGAAGAGGCGTCGACACGTCATCAGAGACGCAGAGTCGAACGCGGAAGAGACCTCTACCTCCGGCACACGGTTGAAGGTTGAGGGTGTTTCTCCGTTTTTGTAAGTGTGCATTTCTCTCTTCTTCTCTTTTTTTTTATCATATTACTTGTTGTAATATTTGTTGACTGCTTCTGTTGCGTAGGGATGACGCCGCGAAGGATGATGAGGTTTCCTCTCCGCAGAATGAAAACAGGGAGGGGAAGACCAAGGTTGCTGATGATGGTGAGGCGCAGCAGCTAATGGATGAGCTGGCTGCGACCACCGCGCGCCAAGCTGAGCTCGTGGCTCAGCTGAAAGGGAGGTATGCTGGGGAGAGCCGTGCTCTTGCCCAAAAGGAGGAGGAGTTGGCGACCCTCCGTGCGCAGTTGGCTGATGCGCAAGTGGAGCTGGGGGCCTCAAAGGCGTATGCTGAAAAGATTGCTCAAGATAAGATGAGCATGTTAGCTGACCTTAAGTACGCGAGGTCTAAGCTTGAGCAAATAAAGGCGAGGACTTCCTGGTCGGTGTCTTATCTTGAAGAGAAGAGGGCGGAGCATCATGCTAGCGTCCAGGAGTTTCAGGGGCGCATCGAGAAGGCGGTTGCGATGCAAGAGGAAAAACTGCGCGCCCTCAGCATTGAGTATGACGAGGAGTTGTACCCCCATCTGATGTCCACTATAGCTGAGCGCAGGTATTTTCGTTTACTTTGTCATTATAATTACTTTACCACCATGTTGTTTACTTACACAAATTTGCGCTTGTGAATGCAGATGGTTGATTAGCCATGGGCTGCGCCTGGCAGCCCTGAGCACACTAGAGTCCGCTGAGGTAGTGGAAGCTTTTGGAAAGGTTGTGCACTGCGCGATTGCGCGTGGTCGGTCGCAGGCCATGGAGGACCTTCGTGAGGCCAAGCTGCTGGAGAAAGACTTGGCGGAAGTCCCTGGTTATAGCCCTACAGCTTATGATGAGCTGCTGCAGGCAATGGCGGGGCTGAAGGTGCTTGAGTTGCCGCACATAGGGAAGTTGGAGCGCGATCAAGATGACCCTATAGCTGTGCTGATGGCGGGTCTGACTTTGCAGCGCCATCTTGTGGAGAACGCAGAAGAGGAATTAGATTACTATCTAAAACCTGATGTCTCGCAACTTCAAGTCC
This sequence comes from Artemisia argyi, assembly GCA_030686995.1. Taxonomy (NCBI): domain Eukaryota; kingdom Viridiplantae; phylum Streptophyta; class Magnoliopsida; order Asterales; family Asteraceae; genus Artemisia; species Artemisia argyi. The sequence continues at coordinate 12,301 of JARVZY010005472.1, read as the reverse complement.
CTGTGTTCGCGCGGCCTCGCGATATCCTTAAGCCTTTTGCTCTTGAGAAGGAAATTCCTTTGAAAGAGGTGCTAGAGCGACATGAGCAGAGGGTTGCTGTGAAGAAGGGTATCAAGGGCAAGGCCGTGATGTGTGGCATTGGCGCTGCACACCTTCCTAGGTCAGATGGCGTGGCTGTGAGCGTTCCGACCGTATCTATGCAGGATGCTATAACCTTGAGTAAGCTTAAGGAAGCGGGGAGTTCCGCCGCTGCAGAGGAGAATCCTGAGCATCGCCATAGTATATAGGCTTTTTGTATATTTATGTATCTTTCCTTGTAACTTTTATTAATAAATGTGGAATAAGATACATTTTTTGTTTTAAGTTCGTGACTTGAATATACTTGCATTGTTTGCTAAGTTTGTTTTTTTTTTTTTTTTTTTTTTTTTTTTTTTTTTTTTAACTAAGTCTTTTAAGTGCGTGACTTTGAAGAATTATACTCGCATTGTTTGCGAAGTTTTATTATTTGACCAAGTGTCTTGGCTCGTTATATTGCTAAGCTCGTACGGTGTACTTGGTATATGCGCATCCGTCGTGGGGTGCGCATGTGAAACTTACCTCGACGTCTCAAGAGTAAGGTGCTTAGCAAGGATACATGATCCGATGTTGATGGGTTTGCAACCCTCTTATTCAACGAGTAAATTAGTAGGTTAACTCATCCTTTATGCCTTCGTGGGTCTTTAAGTAGTGCATGCACGCCATGTAGGCAGAAATATAAAATAAACAATATTGACATATATGCAATAAAGTAAAATGCGCTATGGAGTTTGCTAGAAACCATAACATTTTATTAATACTTGCAAGTAATTAGAAAGAATAGAAAATACAATTCCTATAAAGAAAAAGAAAGACAAACACTTATTGGGCACCTCGTAGGATGCAAGTGTGTTTGTGAAAGGGCCATAGCCTAAAAGTAACATTTTTTGAGATTGCAAATGTTCCAAGTGCGCGCCAGGTCGTGACCTTCCATATCGCGCAGCCTGTATGCGCCGTTACCGAGCGCGTCTGTGACCTCGTAAGGTCCTTCCCATTTAGGTCCGAGCTTGCCTGTGTCTTCTGCGTGGCTCGCGTCGTTGGCACGGTAAACAAAGTCTCCTGGTCTGAATGAAGTGTGTTTGACTTTTGCATCATAATACTTCTTCATTTTTGCCTTAGCCTTTGCTTCGCGTATAACTGCGCGTTCGCGCCTTTCTTCCAGTATGTCTAAGTCTATGCGCCGTTCTTCGTCATTTGTCGTGACGTTGACCTCTGTTGTGCGTATAGTTGGCATTCCTATTTCGGCTGGTATGACGGCTTCTGTTCCATAGACTAGGGAAAATGGCGTGTCGCCAGTACTGGTTTTGATTGTCGTGCGATGCGCCCACAAGACGTGCGAGAGCTCATCTACCCACTTTCCTTTGTGTCTGTCAAGGCGCGCTTTTATTCCTTCGCCTAGACTGCGATTCGCGCGCTCAACTAGGCCATTGGTTTGTGGGTGTTTGACTGAAGCAAAGTGTTGTGTGATGTTCAATTGTGCGCACCAATCTTTGAATGGGTTATCACAGAATTGTTTTCCGTTGTCTGATATGATCTCGCCCGGTAGGCCGAAGCGACAGACAATGTTGTCCCAAACAAAGCGTATGACTTGGTTTACCGTAATGTTCACCACCGCTTTTGCTTCGATCCACTTTGTGAAGTAGTCTATGGCTACGATGAGGAATTTTACTCCTCCAGCTGCGACAGGGAAAGGTCCTGCGATGTCAATACCCCATTTGTAAAATGGCCATGGTGAGGTAATTGGTGTTAGCTCTTGTTGTGGTCGGCGCGGGATTGGTCTATGTACTTGACAATTGCTGCATTTTCTTATCAGATCGCGTGCATCACGATGCATTGTTGGCCAATAGTATCCTGACCTTAGAGCGCTTGCCACCACGGATCGTGGCCCCGAGTGCATACTACATGATCCAGCGTGTATCTCGCGGAGAACGTATTCTGCTTGAAGAGGTCCAACACATCTGAGCCATGGCTGTAAAAAAGACCGTCGATAGAGTACATTGTCGCGTAGTTCAAATCGTTGCGCTGCGCGGCGTATTCTTCGAGCGTCTTTATGATCTTGGGGTAGGACCCCCTTGCTAATAAATTCGATGATAGGTGTCATCCATGTAGGATCTTGTTCCACTATCACCGTTGATATCTCCCTCTCCAAGATTGACTTATTTTTTAGGGTTTCCACCAATACCTGTTTTGAGTGGTGTGCGAAGCTTGTGGATGCGATCTTGCTGAGCGCGTCCGCCTTCTTGTTATCTCCTCTAGGCATCTGTTTTATTGTGAACCTATCAAAGTTTTTGATCAAAGATTTTGTCTTTTCCAGGTATTGGGTCATGTGTTCATCCTTGGCCTCATATTCACCTAGCACGTGGTTAGCAACTAGTCGCGAATCTACGTTTGCTTCTAGGTTGCGAACACCCATTTGAATTGCAATACGTAGTCCTGCTATTAGGGCTTCGTATTCTGCCTCATTGTTTGTGGCTGTGAATTCAAAGCGTAGCGCATAGGTGAATTCCATACCTTCTGGATTTGTAAGAATAAGGCCTGCGCCTGATCCTTCTACACATGAAGATCCATCTATGAACAGAATCCAGGGTTCCTGTAAATCTGTTTTAGCTGCAGATGTCGGGCTGTCGCTGTCTGGCTTTTCCACGATAAAATCGGCTAGGATTTGTCCTTTGATTGCAGTGCGCGGTCTGTATGAGATGTTATACTCACTTAACAGTACACTCCATTTTTGTAAGCGTCCTGATGCGTCAGGTTTAGAGATAACTTGTTTGATTGGCTGATCAGTGATTACAACTATTGGATGCGCTTGAAAATATCTGCGCAACCTTTTGGCTGCGAATACTAGAGCCAAGACCAGCTTCTCCATAGCGCTGTAGTTAGTCTCTGTTTTCTTTAGGGCTTTACTTACGAAATATATGGGTGTCTGGACGGAGTTCCTGTCTGTCAATAGAACAGCGCTGACTGCTCCATGGGTTGCCGACAAGTACATGATTAGTTCTTCCCCTGGTCGCGGTGCGACAAGTTTGGGAAGAGATGCCAGATGGTTTTTGAGTTGTTGGAAAGCTTCTTCCGCTTCGGTGGTCCAGCGAAAGTCTCCCTTTTTTGTACACTTCGTGAGTGTTTTAAAGAGGGGAAGGGATTTGTCTGCTGACTTGGATAAGAAGCGGTTCAGCCCTGCTAATTTTCCATTTAGTGACTGGACTTCTTTGAGTGTGCGTGGGGAGGGGAGATCAATAACGGCCTTCGTCTTTTCTGGACAAGGCTTGATTCCATCGGGTTCTATCAGGTATCCAAGGAACATTCCTTCGGTCGCGCCAAAGGTGCACTTTTTTGGATTTAATTTCATGTTGATCCGCCCCAACGTTCGGAATGTTTCCTCGATGTCGCGCACCAATTCGTTCTCTGTATGGCTTTTTATGACAAGGTCGTCGACGTAGACTTCCAAGTTGCGGCCTACTTGTTTTTCGAAGGCTGTGTCCACCAGTCGTTGGTATGTTGCGCCTGCGTTCTTCAGGCCAAAAGGCATTTTTGTGTAGCAGTATACTCCTTGACTGGTGTGGAAAGCTGCTTTTTCTTCATCTTCCACTGCCATCTGGATCTGATGATACCCTTTATATGCATCTAAGAAGCATTTGAAGGGGTATCCGCATAAGGACTCGACCTTCCAGTCTATCTCTGGCAGTGGGTAGCAGTCCTGCGGACATGCTTTGTTAAGGTCCGTGAAGTCCACGCATATCCTCCAACTGCCATCGCTCTTCTTTACCATAACTGGGTTAGAAAGCCAGTCGTGATAGTATACTTCGCGCATGATGCCTGCGTCTACGAGCTTATGTACTTCTTCCAGAATAGCCTTTGCACGATCTGGGGCCTGACCGCGCTTCTTTTGTCGTATTGGAGGGTATCCTTGTCGGATTTGTAGCTTATGTTCTGTGATAGAGCGCGGTACTCCCGTCATATGCTTTGGTTCCCATGCAAAGATGTCTAGGTTCTTTTGCAAGAGTGCGCATACAGCTGCTTTACCTTTGTCAGATAAAGATCCTCCAATCGAAACTTGTTGCTCTGGATAATCTGGGTGAATAGCGACTTTTAAATTTGGCGTTTTTTCCGTGCGCTGTTCTAGAATAGTATCTGCTTCAGTTGTTACTGCGATGCATTCTCTTGGTGGTATTGTTGTGTTATAGAGAGTGACAACTCCTCCTTCCACTGGGAATTTAAGCATTCCGTGCGCTGTGGATGGTACCGCGCGCATGGATGATATTCCCGGTCTTCCAATGATACCATTGTATGGTGAAGGAGACTTTATTACCATAAAGTTTATCCATGTTGCGGTTGAGTGTTGTTCATCTCCTACGACCACCAACAAGCGTAACTGCCCCATAGGCCAAATCTTTTCTCCTGTGAATCCTGTTAATGACGTTGTAGCTGGTATCAACTGTCTTTGGATTTCCGGTCGCAGTCTTTTGAAACAGTGATCGTACAGGATGTCTGCGGATGCTCCTCCATCAATGTACATGCGGTGGATGTCATGTCCCCCTGTATGTATTTCAATGGTTAAGGGCTCCACGACTGCGTTGTCCGCAGCTATAGTAGGGAAGGATATCTCTTTTTCTGGAGAGAATTTTTGGCTGACTTTTTGCTTTATCCTGCGTTGCCATGATTGTATCATGTATATAGTATCAGCTTTTTCCTTTGGGGGTTCTTTCTTACCCCCGTTTCTCTGTTTATCCTTTCCCTCCTTAATGTTTTTTACGAGGTGGTCCATCCTCCCTTCTCTAACTAGCTTTTCAATTAGCTGTTTTAGTTGGACGCACTCGTTAGTTGTATGGCCCTTTTGGCCGTGGTACTCGCAGTATCCACTACCTAAGCGCTTTTCTTCTGCGGTGCGCATTGGTGGTGGTTTTGGGAAGTTCGCACCTTCTGTTACAAATATTTCTCTCGGAGTCTTAGTGAGAGGAGTATATTTGTCGTTGTCTCTTCCACTGCGATAATTCCTGCTGCGGTTGTTATTCTGATCGTTGGATTGTCTCCGCAGCTGTTCTTGTTGCCTATAGTTTGAATAACCTTTTTTGCTATCCGCAGCAGCTGCTTCTCCTTGTATAAAGGATCTGGTGCGCTTTGTTAATTCGTCAAAGGTCTGTGGAACTTTGTCATTCAGCTTGCGGATGAGTTCTGGGTTATTGATCCCATTCATGAACCCTGAAATTTTTAGGATTTCAGGACATGTTTTGACTTGTATACACTAATCTTTAAAACGTTTCATAAAAGCGCTGGTTGATTCCCCTTGACGCTGTTTCACTCTTGCTAGTTCCACAGGGTTTTTAGCGCACTTCTTTCGCTGGGTGAAGTTGAGGCGGAATGCTTTCCGTAGTTCCTCAAATCCACCGATGCTCCTACGTGGGAGTTTGCTAAACCATGTGCGCGCGTTTCCTACTAACGTGGAATTAAACATGTGGCACCACACAGGCTGTGGCCAATTTTCGATAGTTGCAGCTGATTCGAAAATTTTTAGGTGATCGTCAGGATCACCTGTTCCATCATACGTTTTCACGTTAGCGGGCATGCGCCTGCGTTTGTGGTCTGAGTAATCGCTGATGCGCCGTGTAAACGCATCGATTTTCTGGCGTCGCCATGGGAGAGACATATCTTCATCCTCTTCCTCGCGACGTCTTCCTCTTGACTTCCAGTGTCCTGTTTCTTTATCCTCGTTGTCCGAGGAATCGCTGGAAGAAGAGTAGTCTCTTTTTCGGCGCTTGCGCCGGCTTCTTTCAGAAGAAGAGCTTGAGGGATCTCTGCTTGGGGATCTTCTTCTCCCCAACCTGTCTTGAATCCTCCTACTCCCAGGCTTGGAAGATCCTTGGCTTGGCGAATGTTGAGGCCCTAATCGATCTTGTATTCCCCGACTGCCAAGTCTGGAGTGGACATTGGTGCGCCTCTCGCTGTCTCCTGAGTATTGTGAATCAGATATCGTACCCAATCTATCATGGATAGTGGTACGTTCTGCGCGTCTTCCACGTGGGTGACGTGATGGTGATGGCTCGCGTTGAGGACCAAAATTGAGTCGGGCTTGTAAACCCGCGCTTGCTCTTCTTGTTGCTTCTTCTTGCATGAGGGCTGTTAGGGTTTCATAATTTTGGGATACAAAGTTTCCCAAAGTTAGATTAGGTGCGTCCTCAGTTGTTGCAAGAATTTCTGCCTCAGTATTTGGCGCCCTGTTTCGTTCAGGCGCGCCTGGCGGCGCAGTGTTGTTCACTGTGGGTGTAGCCTGATGAGGAGTGGTGAAGAGGGTGCGTTGGAGTTCCTCAATGCTTGGGGACACTGGTGTGACTGTGGTAGTCCTTATAGGCAGTTCTACTGCTAGACGAGGTGGGGTTGTTCCTGCCTCGTGGTGACCAGGTGCGCTGGTTGTTCCAGCAGCTTGTCTGGAGGTCGGATCTTGTTGATTCTTCCTCTGTTGGTCACGCTTTTCTGGCTGCGGAGTCCGCTGGCTTGAATTCTTATGCTTCGTCATTCTAGTTCTTAGTAGGGTCCCACGGATGGCGCCACTTGTTGATACAAAAGTTGGGCGTATCTTGTTGTTGGGCTCTTGCTCTCGTATCAATCCACTTCTTAGCACTTCATTACCTGCGTACTAAGAAAATAAAACAACACCGTTAGGCTTATCGAGGGATTGTCTCCCCCGATTAGACTCCGGCGTGAGAGTAAGTAATCGATTTAGGGTTCTCTTAAAGAGTTAGGGTTTGTATGTCATACCTTGAATGAGAATCGTATGATTCTATATATAGGGGCTAAGAAACCGTGTTTCTTGCTCCTTACTCTTCGCACGCGTGGTGCTTATCCGAGGTAAGGATATCTATTCCTTGAATAGATAGTCCTTATCGTGTACCCGGTGGGTTAGATTGGGCCTTTGGGCTTCATGAGCCCAAAGCGTTAACACTGCGGCCCATACCATTGTCATGGTAGCCCATTCGTAGTGGGCTTAGGTGTGAGTAATGTCTATCATTTGGGCTTGTGGCCCAGATATAGGCTATACGTCATCAGTCTGGATTGATACGAAACAAGGTTTCATTTGTTAGCCCGAGCGTCGCGCCAAGATAAAAATACTTTTAATTATACTCATTTACGTGCTAAGATGCGTGTAGTTCGAGTCAATAGATACCGCAACTAATTCATCTCCTCTAGCTAATCTATGTTTGGGTATAAAGTACAATCAATTTTTATCAGGTAAAATGATAGATTAACTTGTTTGTTTCGAGCTCCACTCTTTAGTTTGTTTTTATCCATAATAATCAAACCTGTTTAGTGCAACCTAAAGAGTTCCCTAAATCAGCTAGATTTTTTGTCGCTTAGTGCAACTTTTGTCGAAATTCTCAATTTCTCCGAAACATAATTATTCAATGCTCAAAATACATGTACTTTAAATCTATAAAAAAGGAATGTAAATGATACGAGATGACTCGCGAATTATTCGAAATCGACTCGTAAACTACTCAAAATTAATTCGATTAAACGAGACGAGCTCGAGTTCGAGCTCCAAAATACTCGGCTCGTGAGCCTTATCGAGCTTTGATTAAATTACACTTTTACCCTTTTATAAACATAAATTGACTCAATTTCATACAAATTGAGTCGAGTCGAGCTTGATATGCCGAGTATTCATCGACTTCAAGCATGAAATGTGGAATAATCAAGCCCAAGTTGAGTTTCGAGCTTGAGTTTTATATGACGAGTCGAGCTCGAGTTCAAAATATAAAGCTTGATTGAGCTTGATATTTAATATTCAAGTCGAGCTCAAGCTTGGCGTACTTAGCTTGTTTACACCCCTATCTATAAACACAAACGTAATTAATCCCCTCTTCATCTCAAAATAATTATCCATCTACGAATATACATATTTTTTACTTTTTACTTGAAGTGAAATATTACACTAAACTACTAATGGATCAATTTTTTTAGAAAGCAGGAGCCCAGTCTGTTAGCCCAACATATCCGTACATTTCCACCATATAAAAAAGAAGTGTTAGGGTTCCATTTCTTCTAGGGTTTCAGCCGCCGTCAGCCGCCGCTGCCGCCGTCTGATCTCTCAACGGTAAACTGTCTCTCATTTCTACTTTGCTGTATACGAATGTTTTTTTTTAAACCTTATTTGTTACTACATTTTATTAAAAATGTGCATAGGTTATATTTGTTTCATTTTTCATTGAAATATGATGTACTACTTTGTTTTGTTTGTTAATTTTTTTTTTTTTTAAACCTTATTTGTTACTACATTTTATTAAAAATGTGCATAGGTTATATTTGTCTGTTTGTATACGAATGTTTTTTTAAAACATTAGTATTTGTTTCATTTTTCATTGAACTATGATGTACTACTTTGTTTTGTTCGTTAAATTTTTTATTGTTTGTGATGTTTACGTTAATTTATGTGATTTAGTTGTATATGATGATCTTGTGGTGTTTTCTTTAGCGGTTTAGTCGTATAAATATAAATCTTAAAAGCGTGTACAAAAAGTATGGGTTGGATCGGGTCAACGGGTTAAATGGGTTTTCGGGCCCATTGGCTTCGGTCTCAACAGGCTTGGGGTCTGAATTGATTTTTGGTCTAAATTGGATTTCGTGTCTAGATGATTCATTTGGTAACATGGGTCTAAAACGGGTCCTGGGTATTTTCAAAAGTTTTGAAATTTTTTAGTCGTAAATAATTACCCTTGTTTAATCTAGAGTGTCAAATCTTATGTATGAATTTATGTAGTTTAGTTGTGTGTATGTGTATAATCTTGTATGCATGTGCAAAAGTTGTGGGTCGGGCCACCGGTTCCAAATGGACTTTCGGTTCTAAATGGGCTTTATGGCCTGAATGGGTTTCGGGTCTGAATTGGTTTTTGGATTTAAATGTGTTTCTGGACTAAATTGGATTTTGGGTTTGAATTGATTTTGGGGTCTAGACAAGTCATTTGGTAACATGGGTCTAAAACGGGTCTCGGATATTTTCACATTTTTTTAAAATTTTTACTAGTATAATTACCCTTGTTTAACCAAGAGTATCAAGTTGCCGCTTCTAATCTTATGTATGGATATATGTGGTTTAGCTGTGTCTAATCGTGTATGCATGTGCAAAAGTTGTGGGTCGGGTCACAGGTTCCAAATGGACTTTCGGTTCTAAATGGGCTTTATGGCCTGAATGGTTTTTGGGTCTGAATCGGTTTTTGGGTCTAAATGGGCTTCAAGTATAAATGGGTTTCTGGTTTGAATTGGTTATCATGTCTAAACGGTTTTTGGTTCTAAATGGGTTTCGGGTCTAGACGTTTCATTTGGTAACATGGGTCTCAGGTATTTTAACATTGTTTTTAAAATTTTGAGTAGTAAGTAATTACCCTTGTTGTCAAATTGCCACTTCTAAATTTGAATGTTTCACTGGTTTGCATACCTCCTATGTTATAACTTATAACTACTATTCTGAAAAGTTGATTTTGATACTTTTTTGGTCTAAAATTTGTAAAATTTTTATGTTTCAACACCTTTCAGTAAGTTTTGAATTTTTATCTGTAAATGACTTGTTATTATTGCATAATTCCGGAAAAGTTTATTTTATACTGTGCTACAGATATGTGAAAGTAATTTTGTCGTTTGTTACTTTTATATATGAAACTTTTTTTATTGCCATAGTTTTTACTACTTTTATGAAATTGAAACCGAGTTGAGCTTACTTTCTGCATTTGTGTGTTTGAAAAGTGAGAATTTGTGTCTGGTTGTTTGCTATAAAACATTAACCTTTGAACATCTTTATGTGACAGAAAACATGGCTATGATTTCAAGAATGAAATTGCTTCGGACCTCTCTTCAAGCAACTCGAACAAAATGGATGTGGTGGCCCGGCAAGGAATCTGCTGAAGATGCTGGTTTATCAAACAGCAGCTTGTTCGATGACAAGAATCGGCTTATGCATATTGATCCTGGCAGATTTGTTCTTTTTAACGGTCGCTGGTACTTCCCGCCGGTTACTGTTAGACCAACTTTCGAACTGTGGGATCATTCAAACCTCTCTTTGGTTGAACCAAAGGGCAGCTCAGTTTTCAGCTCGCTTTTCAGGTAAAACAAATCCCTAAATTTAATTGTAGTTTATCATTTTTCTGGCTACTTTGTTAATATAAAAAGCAACTTCTGTGCAGCCAGCGGAATCTTTATGTGGCTGCTGGAGTTGTTAGCCTTGGTGGCCTTGGTGGAATAGGGTATTATGCTGTGAAGTATTACAACAAAAGGTCCGAGTATTACAAAAAAAGGTCCGTTTCAGTTTCCACCATCCCATATATAATAGACAACGTGTTTCGATAACCAATCTGTCCTAATTAGTTAATATTAAAGAGCAATTTGAAGATTAATATTTCTTAAGTTAGTAATTTAATAAATCTTATTGAAGTGGCCCTTAGATAAGTGTCTTACTAGATATGGATGACAACTTGAAATCCAAACTATAAAAGCAGGGTCTATTTTAACTAGTAATTAGGTCAGATTTTATACAATACTAAGTTCAATATTTTAAAACAGTAAAAAAGTTGGAAGTTACTAAAATTGGAGGCTTAAACTGAACTTAAAACAACATAGAACAGGAAGCTAACCACACTGCATCAATACATTACATGTTTATTATTCATGATAATTTCTTTTACCAGAACCTCAGGCTAAGTTAATGTGTCACCTGCTTATTGGTGGTCATAATCATTAATTCATTAATTTATTATTTTTAGATTAAGTAAACGTGTCACTTCGTTATTGGTGGTTATCCTGTGTATGTTCAAGTGATGCAACTGTTTCAAGACTCATGATTGGTTTATATGGTTAGCGTGTGTTTGTTTAAGCTTATTTTTGGGCTTATGATTTTATCTCATTTTGGCTTATGCTTCATAAGCCTAATATTTTTCGGTTTTTTGAGACTTATCATCTTATATAAGTTTGTTAAATCGTAATAAGCTTTTTTAAGTCCATAAGTTTCAAAATAGGACGAAAAAAATTGGCCATACGATATATATAAGGTGAAATGAGAAAAGCTCATAAGTGCCTAAGTATGCTAAAACAAACACCCCCTATATTAAGTTAACGTGTCACCTCATTATTGGTGGATCATAATCATTAATTCACAAATTTGTTATTTTAGGTTAAGTTAACTTGATACCTCATTAGTGGTGCTTATGCTGCTTGAATGTTCAAATGATGGTTCTGTTCCAAGAATTGTGATATGGTTCATTTATTAAGTAAATGTGTCACATTGTTAGTGGTGTGGTAGTTAACCTGTTTGGCAATTTTCAAGTGATGCAACTGTTCTGAGAATCGTGATTTGGTTTATATGGTAAGCGTGTGTTAGTTTAAGCTTATTTTTGGGCTTATGATTTTATCTCATTTTGGCTTATGTTTCATTAGCCTAATCTTTCTAGCTTTTTTTGAAACTTATCATCTTATGTAAGTTTGTTATATCATAATAAGCTTTTTTAAGCCCATAAGTTTCAAAATAAGACGAAAGTATTGGCCTTATGAAATATAAGCCATAGTGTGATTAGCTCATAATCACAAAAGTATGCTAAAACAAACACCCCTTAATTTATGTATCCCTCATCTATGAATTTTAATCTAAAAAAGATTTTTGTTATAATGGGTCTTGATTTATAATCCTTACCCTGAAAGGAAATATTTGTTTTAAAACCATACTCTCTGAAAGAAAATATTTATAAACACCATCAACTCATACCCCTCAACTTGACACATATTTGCTTGTTCTGCAATGCACAATTGCTTGCTGCAGGTCAATGTTTGCAGCTAGTATAGGCCGAGATTTTGCACCCATTGGTCTTGCAGCTGTCCCCTTTCTTGCCCATCCTCTAGAGCCTGCAAGTAAGTTTTAGATTCAAATTATACCAATTCTGGAGGTGGCAAGATGTGTTTTGGTTGGGTTGGGCTTTTTTACTTGCTTTTTAGCCATATATCAGGTATTTGTGATGAAACCCAACCAAGCAACTCATATCTTACTAAATGTGTCCTCTACGGCCTTCCTCCCCATCACTCACTCTAATGATAAAAATTTCTTTTCTAAACTAGATCTTACGACCAAACAGAAGATCAAAGAATTTCTCAGGACTAGAAATGTACATGCTCAGGTAAGTCTAAAACTAATGTTTTTTCTGAGAATATTAGTTATCGTGAACCTTAATTGAGCTGTCCTGAATATGGATTCTTGCAG
>JARVZY010005471.1:17500-25000 GCA_030686995.1 Artemisia argyi | reverse complement strand
GACTTTCTATTTTATATCAAATGTTATATTTGATTTCAAGTGATATGTATTTGTCAAGTCTACTTGGGAGACGAAAGGAAGTTGATTATGGAACGTCTAAAATGAATTAGGCGTTGGGTCGATGCCCGAGTGGTTAATGGGGACGGACTGTAAATTCGTTGGCAATATGTCTACGCTGGTTCAAATCCAGCTCGGCCCAACAATTCGCCAATCTACTATCAGATGGTATAACCCTCTTGTTCTTAAGAAATACCTGATACAAGACAAGAGAATAAAAAAAAGAATCTAAATTTTCTGCTAGATCTCTTCTTATTTCCCTGGGATTGTAGTTCAATAGGCTAGAGCACCGCCCTGTCAAGGCGGATGTTACGGGTTCGAGCCCCGTCAGTCCCGACGGATCCAATAAGTACATCAATTCGCCTCTCCATTTTCTGTGAAATGAAGGGACAGAGAGAATAATTGAATTCCGAAGGGGTTTCCCTCTATTTTTTTTTTTTCAGGATTCTCTCGAAGAAAGAACACACCCTAAAATAAAATGAAAATAACTAAAATAGTGAAGTTGACAGAATATTTCATCTTTTCGGCCGCGACTCGTCTTTCTCATACTTCTTTGTTTTGTCTTCCAAAGAAAAGAGGATCACTAAAATTTAAAACCTAATTCCTGTCTTTTTCCACTTCGCTTGTATTGTTTGTTGGTGGGGTTTTGTAGTTAATGGAAACGGACGGGTTAGATTATACTTCATTTGATGGTTCTAGAAGGAAGACCTAAGGTAGGTTATAGAAAAGAAAGAACAGAAAAGAAGGATAAATAAAGGAATTTTTGATTGGTCCGGGAATCCTATCTTGGATTCGGTATGGATAAAAGATCTTCATATGTTATATACTATTAATTCTCCACGACTAATTAATTTAATAGCTCAGATATTGTTATTCATGATATTGATCCGATTCAATATCATCGATAGGTAATGCATTCATTGAATTGACAGGTGAAAGATTTATCATCTCTATGGGATTAAATCCCGAGTTATTGTATTGTGAAATAAAAAAAAACGATGAGATTATGGAAGTAAATATTCTTGCATTTATTGCTACTGCACTGTTCATTTTAGTTCCTACTGCTTTTCTACTTATAATTTACGTAAAAACAGTAAGTCAAAATAATTAATTAATTACTTTAAATGAAACTCGACTTCTGAATTCTTTGAAGAAATCAAAAGAAAAGTATTCTATTTTTGCTGAAATCAAGGGGCTATAATCGGCGATATTCTATGAGATCCGAGAGTATGGTAAGTAAGAAATTGCTTTATTACTTACCATACTCTCTATTAGTGTTATAGTAGTGTATAAAGTTGTACTTGACTTTCTAATAAAAAGGGTATGCTATATTAGCTTCTATCTTCAATCTTCAATTCAATATATGTAGTTATTAATCCATATTTGGAATTGACGTAGGACCCAATCTTTTCTTTCATACATTTATATATATATATATATTTATATTCCAATGAATCTGAAAACTTCCAATGAATCTGAAATAATTGTTTTACTGTTATAGAATACATTTCTCCACTAGAATCTAATGGAATTTCGAAATGAAGATATTTTTATTTGAAAATTATTTCAATTTAAATAAAGAATGCGTTGCAGAACGATCTATAAAACAATTGATACCTTTTCATTTCTCAACTAAATTAGGAGTGCTTCTAAAGTCCACTTCTTCCCCATACTACGAGTGAAAGGGAAAAAGTAAAGACTACCATTAAAGCAGCCCAAGCGAGACTTACTATATCCATGTGAATTATGTCCCTTATCTCTATGATAGAATTATTCCATTATTGCTCACTAATAATAGTAGAATGAATGGTCCAGAGTCAAAAAGGGATTCTGGGCGAACACTATTGATGAATCAATCAAATAAATGGATTTTAAAAATTCCTATATGATTTATAATCCGTACCCTTTCCCGATTGTCTCTCTGAAGGAGTTGGGATATAGTATATTATACTCTTGACGAGGGGTAAAAATTGTTTTGGGCTTTTTTTTTTATTTTCTATAAAAGGTAAATTATCTATCCAATCTCAATCTAATAGTGATTGAATGCCTGAACACTCAGAGATTCTCGCGAGTCTATATATGTAGATTACAGTATAGAAAGTACTTTCCCAACTAGTAGTGGAATTCTCGGCCGGTTATCCAATGTAATTCAAGACCCAATCAATAGACATTACATTAGCAGTAGAAGAGAATCTGGAAGTCTTGCTTCGACCATTATAATCTTTCTTTGAATTTTAGATTCAAAGATTTCCAATCTTTTACAAAATCCCCAGAACATAAAAAAATAGCGGAACAGAACAAGAGATTTCGATTCGTTTGTTGATGAGGCGGCACCCGGATTTGAACTGGGGAAAAAGGATTTGCAGTCCCCCGCCTTACCACTCGGCCATGCCGCCAAAACGATACACAATAGGATAAAAATTTCCCTTTTTGAGTTGTATTAGTAAACTTGAGTTTATTGTACTTGCATCCCTTTTTAATCCTTTTTTCTAAATTTAGAAAAAATTAGAAAAGAAACCGTTTTTCCCCTTTTGATTGTATTTGATCTGCCCCTTCGATTGATTGTATAGTATCTCAAAACACACAAACTTCCACTCACTTTTATATTGAAAAATCAAATGTATATTTTCACTCAAAAAGCCTAAATTTATGGGAACCATTAACTATTTATTGACTGACAATTCGTGAATTATTCTTGGATTTGAATATCAATTTTGGTTTGCCTAATGACATAAGAATAAGCAAAAATTTTTTGATACATACTTAATTTATTTTTTTAATCAAAAATCCTTCTCAATTTCCATTATAACAAAAATTATAGGTATATGTAAACCCCAGAACGGATATTCTTATACAGATACCAAATTGGCTATTTATATTATAGTATGTTGCCTATAAATAAAGGGAATTCGTTGGAACAAAAAAAGGCCTGGCTGGGTATTGACCGGGCCAGGCCCAAAAGGCACTTCGAACAAAATAAAAGAAAGAAGGTGTTCTTTATTTATCTTTCTATTTGGATCTTTCGAGCATCTAAATTGAATTGCTAATTATATAATAACGATAAAGAATGTGAAAGAAATACTTTCTTTAATCCTTACTTGATGTGTAATGTAACATAGTAATTATCTTTTTCAATTGGGAGAGATGGCTGAGTGGACGAAAGCGGCGGATTGCTAATCCGTTGTACGAGTTATTCGTACCGAGGGTTCGAATCCCTCTCTTTCCGTTTCCGTTGATGAGTTTCCATTTTTTCTTTCAAATTTTGCAAACCCCTTTTTATTTTTTCCTTGTTAAATGTGTGGAATAGCTAAAAAAAATCTTAAGAAAATTATAAAATCAAGCAATAAAAACAAAAAAATTATTCTTCACGTCCAGGATTACGTCCTGGATCATTGGATAGGAATCCAAAGATGAAGAGAGAAACAAAGAATATTACTACTGTATAAACGAAAAGTTTGAGAGTAAGCATTACACAACCTCCAAGATCATTTTTTGAAAAAGAAAAACGAGAAAAGACAATAGATCCTCCATTTTTATATCACATATCCTATTTTGACACCAAGAAAAGAATTCTAGAAATAGAAAAGAATGTTCAGAAATTCAAATGAAGTTGAAATTTGTAATCAGAGTCTTTGATTACCACAAATCACTTTCATACCCAAATTAGATATTGTAAGGGACCCGAAGCTAATAAGGTATTTCGCCGTAAAAAGGATTAAAATCAGGAAATAGGGCGTCTCGTGGCTATCCGAGAATTTCAATGTTTGAATCGAAGGTTCATACTGTCAGACTTATTTGATCTTATCAATTGTTATAATTTTTCTCGAATAAATATGAATTTTCTAGGATAGTATTAAAGATCTTATCGAAAACTTACAGCAGCTTGCCAAACAAAGGCTAAAAGAAAAAAGAACAGGGGTATGACTGGCATAACATCTACGATTGGATTCAAAAAAGCATAGGCTTCGGGCAATTTGGCCAAGAAAAGACTACTCGGATAAAGGGCAGAATTAAGACAGATCAAACTAAAGATATTAAGCATAACAGACATTTTTTTCGTCGAGATAATTGCATTTTGATTGAGTTATTGATATAAGGAAAAATGAAGTAAAGTAAGGTAGACAAAAAATCCTTCTTTTTCCGCTCAATCAAAAATCCTCCGATTCTCAAAGGAGAATAGAAGAAATCATACTTTCATACAATATCTTAATTGAATTATATGTAATGATCAATAAATTCCATTGAATTAATTCTAGAGATACACATGCCAAAATCCTAGCACGAATCTATAATAGATTCTATAAAGAATAAAGATTTTCTATAGTTGGACTGGAATTGACGAACACTTAATACCAATATTATTCTTTAATAGTATAAGTATCCAATAAAAATAGAAATGGGGCGTAGCCAAGCGGTAAGGCAACGGGTTTTGGTCCCGCTATTCGGAGGTTCGAATCCTTCCGTCCCAGAGCATATCCATTGTATTCTAATACTTCTTTTTTGTTCAACAAGGTTCTGTTTCAAGGTTTGGATAGACTTTTTTTATTCTTCGCGGAATCATATCTGACTTTTTCACAAACCAAACTAAATCGAGTTCAAATGACATGCAAAAGTAACTGAACCCTTTTGTGACCCATAGAAAATGGGGCATAGATCACAGTTGGAAAAAGATTACTTAACCTCAGGTTAAAAAAATATGAAAATACATATAAAACGAGGAAGTGCTTAGCCTATAGGTATGTATGGTTATCCTATTTCAGTGACAATAGTGTTTCCATTTTTGTGAAAACTAAATTGCATCCCTAAAATATGAAAATTTAAATATTTAACAATGATATTTCTTTTTATTGTTCGATCTATTTAGCTTATTTGCTTTGCATCATTGACAATTCCATTTGAAAAGAAAGAGAGATCTTGCTTTTTTATGATAATAAAAAGGAGTAAAACTTGACTCAAAGAATGATGTAGAAGTAGAAAACTTTTTCAACTATCAAGATTTGTAATGATTCCTTCTAGGTTGGGAAGTTGAAAATGGTCAGTCTATCTTATTGAGTCACTTGAAGAGGCAGAGTCAAATAGAATTTATTTATTTATTTTATTTGTGCGATTTCTGTTAGTTATGTTATTTCTATATTTGGATTTCTTAATATTTCTGTTAGATATTTTTTTGAGATAGAGATTTATAGAAAAATGTTATATTCAGACAAAAAAAGACGGCATTTTGCTAAAATTTATTCAGAAAAATCTTTATTATCTGTGTAGATATTCTCTATTAAATATAAATAACTATGTCTCTGTACCGACTGAACCAATGACTATTCATGATTCCATAATTGAATCAATTCCATACTGGTTCCAAATTAGAGGAATGTTATGGTAAAACTTCGTTTAAAACGATGTGGTAGAAAGCAACGTGCGACTTGAAGGACATGATCCGGTGTGGATTCTTATTGTTACATCCACCATTTTATATAGGAATGAAGGTGCTCTTGGCTCGACGTCGTTTGTTCTATTCTACTAGAACCCTTCTTTTTTTATTGGGTTCTAATGTAAATAGTTCATGATGGAGCTCGAGTAGAAAGTATTTATTAATTTCTCAGGGGCAACGATCTAGGGTTAATGCCAATTAATAAATTGGAACAACTTCGTAAGTATATCTTCGATATAGAAATCGAAAGGATTCCATTCCAACAAATTTTCAAAATTGTTGGAACGGCTAAAACTTTTTCGATCGACAGTGTATCGCGCATGAATCAACCTCGGTATGATTCTTTGATAGAAAGAAATCCCAAAAGGGGTATGTTGCTACCATTTTGAAAGGATTAAGAAGCACCGAAGTAATGTCTAAACCCAATGATTTAAAACAAAAATAAAGGATCCCAGAACAAGGAAACACCACTTCAATTGTCTCACGGATCCGAATAAAGAATCCAAATAAATTTTAAACGAGACAAAAACGGTGGGTTAAAGACCACTCAATAAAAAAATATCTTAAAAATCTTTAATATATTTGAGAATTATTATTATTATATTATTGAACTTGAGTTATGAGTACAAATGATTTTTTTTCAGCAACGCAGCTAAATAAAAATGACTATGAGTTAAATTGAAATTTGAAATTATATTATAGAATAATTCATTTTACAGATTTTCTATTTATTCTAATTCTAATTTTATCCATAGACAAAACATCATTTTTTCTCGAGCCGTACGAGGAGAAAACTTCCTATACGGTTCTAGGGGGGGGGGGTTCTTTTTCATCTACATCTATCCCGATGAGCCGTCTATCGAATCGTTGCAATTGATGTTCGATCCCGAAGAGAAGGAAGAGATCTTCAGAAAGTGGGTTTTTATGATCCGATCAAGAATCAAACTTATTTAAACGTTCCCGCTATTCTCTATTTCCTTGAAAAAGGTGCTCAACCTACAGGAACTGTTCAGGATATTTTAAAAAAGGCAGAGGTTTTGCCCTAATCAAATGAAATTCAATTAAATTAAGGAAATAAAAAATAAGGGTAGGATAATGATTTCTATATCATTTTGGATATCTTTTCTATACTATGTTTTTTTATTTCCTTCTTTTCTTCTTCTATTCGTATCTAGTTATCATTGTTTTTATAGAATCCTTTTTGATAGAATCTTTTTTGATAGAATCCTTTTCTAAGGAAACCCTTATTTGATTCATCCTCACAAAATAGAACTATTTTGGCATTACCTGCAATTGGATGGTTTTCATTCGACCTCTAATATCAAGTAAGAAACAAGGAATCGAAGTTCTTTATTCTATATGGATTCAATACACTCTTGATTGCATAAATACTTTTTCTACTTCTTCTTTGTTTATTCTCCATCTAAACTAAAATTTTTAGTATATATGTATATGCAGTGCCAATCCAACACAAGTCCCTTTTTTACTATTCTTTCAATTTAAGTTCTTGTTTTTTTTTTCCATCGTATTCCTTTCTTAACGTTTATATTGACAACATTGTATCGAACAAATATAATTCATCGTGATAAGCAGTTCTATTTATTTCCGTCCCATAGGTTTTCTTTTTTACCTGTTGATTCAAATGATGGGTTCGTTGGATTTGATACCCGGATTTTTGATTGAAAAAGTGTATAACATAGAAATAGGGGATGGTCTAGCATTTTTTACATTTCTTTATTTATTTTGATCGGGAATTTTTTTTCATCTAATTTAGTCATTTTTATGTTCCAAATAGATTAGAAATTTTTTTCTATTTTTTATTTCGTAGATTAATGCTTTGATTTAATAATTTTTTTTTATTCTGATTGTATCTACATACCCCTTTTTCTATTTGGGTTGCTAACTCAACGGTAGAGTACTCGGCTTTTAAGTGCGGCTAGGATCTTTTACACATTTAGATGAAGCGAGGGATTCGTCCATACCATCGGTAAAGTTTGGAAGACCACGACTGATCC
>JARVZY010000609.1:0-31498 GCA_030686995.1 Artemisia argyi | reverse complement strand
TAAAGCTCTCTATGGACTACATCAAGCTCCTAGAGCTTGGTATGCTAGACTCTCCACATTTCTGCTGAAGAATGGCTACAGAAGAGGTGCCATTGACAAGACTTTATTTCTCAAGAAAGATTCTAGGGATATTATTCTTGTGCAGGTGTATGTGGATGATATTATCTTTGGTTCTACCAAAGAAGCATGGTGTAGAGAGTTTGAGGATTTGATGAAGGGAGAATTTCAAATGAGTGCTATGGGAGAACTCACTTTCTTTCTGGGTTTACAAGTTCAGCAGAAACCTGATGGTATATTCATACATCAAGAGAAATATGTAAAAGATATGTTGTCTAAGTTTGCTATGGAAAATGTCCGGACTGCCACTACTCCATATGAGGCTCCCAAACCAAAGAACAATCTTACTCCTGATCTTCCTGTGAATGTTCATTTATACAGGTCTATGATTGGTTCTTTGATGTACTTGACTGCCTCAAGACCTGATATTACATTTGCTGTGAGTGCATGTTCAAGACACCAAGTCACTCCACTTACCTCTCATATGAATGCTGTCAAGAAGATTTTTAAGTATCTTAAAGGCCAACCACACTTAGGTCTTTGGTATCCCAAAGAGTCTCCATTTCAGCTAGCAGCTTATAGTGATAGTGACTATGCTGGTGCCAATTTGGATAGAAGATCCACAACTGGAGGTTGCCAATTTCTTGGAAGAAGACTGATTTCTTGGCAATGCAAGAAACAGACCATAGTTGCTACCTCTACTACTGAAGCAGAGTATGTTGCTGCTGCCAATTGTTGTGGACAGGTTCTATGGATTCAGAATCAATTACTGGATTATGGGTATAACTTCATGAATACTACCATTTTCATTGATAATCAAAGTACCATTTGCATTGTTAAAAATCCAGTTTTTCATAATAGAACCAAACATATTGAAATCAGACATCACTTTATAAGGGATGCTTATGAGAAACATTTGGTTAAAGTGGTCAAAATTCACACAGATGAAAATGTGGCAGATTTATTAACCAAGGCATTTGATGGACCAAGGTTTCAATATTTGGTGGTCCATATTGGAATGCTAAACCCTTAACTGCAAAGTTTAAGGGGAGGCATAAGCCTCAGGGGAGGCATATGCCTCAGGGGAGGATGATGACTGTAAACTTTGTACTACTATTTGTATAAGTTGTATAATTTCTGAGTTTTTAACAAGTTTTTAACACTAACCCTCTAACAGTTGTGCAAGTTGTTTGGTGTATTTGCTTGGTTGATGGTTGTTTTGCAGATGTTCTGAGAATGAAAGTCCCATGATAAATGTCACCAAGAGCTTAAGTCAAAGGAATGTGGTCAATATGCTGAACATGGTTTCTACTGATCAATTGCAACATGCTGAAGGTCTTACAAAATGGATAAATTCAAATAAGATCTTTTCATTCATTCATAGAAACAAGTTACAGCTTACATTCAATGTTACAAATGAGATACAATGACCATTCCTAAATTATTGGCTAATTCAGTACTACTAGCTTCTATCAATTATTACAAAATACTTGAGGCTATGACAAGTACAATGAAGAAGCTGAAGATGAAAATGGAAAAAGAAGAGAAGGAAGACTGGGAAGATGCTCATGAATTAAAGTCAAGAGAATACTCAAGAACTTTGCCTCATGGTTACATTCCTCAATCACCTACTTCTGCTTCTCCTTTCCCTTACGTATGATCTCAGACCTCTTGCTCTGTCCAATATGTTCTTGATGTGGAAGACCAGGTTCTGGAGCAGGAAGATCCAACACCAAATTTTGAGATGTTGGAAGAGATGGATCCCTAGCACTTGATCTTGGTTGGGATCTCTCTGGTGTGGAAGGAGGAAGAAAGGATGGATCTTCATGTTCTTCCTCTGAAGAGTCTTCATCAGAGGTATAGATGAAGGGAGAGACATTCTCTCTCTCAGCAGGATTGGGTACATTGCTTGGTTGACTCTTCAAATGAGTATTCCACTGTCTTTCTTGTTCATCCCAGTGGTTCTCCAATGCTCTTTCAAAGTCAGAACCTTCAAGCCCCCATAGATATGGTGGTACATCTTCTTCTGCTGATGGAGAAGAGGAATTTGGATCTGAGGTTTTTGGGTTTGAAGACATAATTTGGATGGAGAATTGGGGTTAATAAAAAAAAAATTAGGGTTTGAAAAACAAGTTGGGGAAAACTGACGAATGAGATGTGTTATCTGAGGTGATTAAATAAGCTAATTTTAGGAGTTACGATATTTAATGCGAGTTGGGTGGCATAGTAAAATCAAGATATTGACCGAAGATATTTTTACCTTTGGTTGATTCTGCTGAGGTTTGATTATGCTTCAGCTGGTTTGACTTTCATTGCTGCTGAAGGGTTAATTTTCAAATTAGAAGTTTTGTCAGACTTGGTCAATAAGTTGTTCCGATAATTTTGACCACGATTGGGGAACTTCCAAATTTAACTCACTCTGCATATCTTTTCGAATCAAAATTATTCGCTTATCACTTCAAATAAACCCATTATTCTCTGGAGTAATTCATAACATTCTCACACACATTCAGGCAAATGGCTCAACTTGAATTGAAGGGCGATCATAACAAATATGCTATTCTGAAAACAAAGAGGGGACATGAAGAATTCGATTTGATGGTGGATTTTCTTCAAAGGTCGAAGATTCATTATGCTTTGACTTATTGTCCTAATTTGGTGTGTGAATCCCTGGTGAAGCAATTTTGGGCATCTGCTACCAAGAGATCTGCTACAGAGATTGTAGCAGAAATAGATGGTGTAGAATATGTGGTGACAGAAGGGTTGATAAGGGCAAAGCTTAAGTTGGATGATGAAAATGGGGTGTATCATTCCAACACTGCAGAGATTCTTGCTGGACTAAGAGAAGCTGGATATCAAAGTACTGACACATCCAAGTGGCACAAGAATCAATTTTGTCCAAAGTGGAGGTATTTAGTGCATCTGCTGCTTCAATGTATAAGCAACAAGTGTGGTGGATGGAATCAGTTCTCTCTGCAATTGGGTTGTGGTATTGTTTGTCTTTCTAAGGGTGAAACTTATAATTTTTCTAAGTTTATTTTTGAAAATATGCTAGAAAATATAGATAAGGAACATCATAAGTTTTTAATGTACCCTAGATTCTTACAAATAATCTTAGACATAACCACTGAAGATAGAACCCATATACCCATTAAAAGTCTAGGTTCTAAGTTGTTTGCCTCAATGAAAACTAATTATACTGGGGAACATCACCCTATGTTGGAAGCTATGTTGCCACAAGGCAATGCCAATGTAGTTGAGGGTGATGATGCTGGTAATGTGCCTGCTTCTAATGCTGCTGATGATGGTAATCCATCATCTTCTGGTGTTGCTGCTGATGGTAATCCTTCAGTGGTAATGGAGGAAGTGCCAGCTACAACTGTTGAACCTTTACCTGATTCTACTGACTTACCACCACCTAACCCTGTACATATGTCAACCAGTCCTACCATCTCTCCAGTTCAGGATGCTCCAGTTGAGCAAATTCATGAGTTTGAAGATGACTTACAGACTCTTGAACCTGATCTTACTAGCCTACCTTCACCCAGTTCTTTGGGAGAGCAAATTAATGTAGGTTCTCCTAATGTTGTACATGAGTCTGTTTCTCCTACTGGGTTCAATGAAGCTCCACATACCACTGAGCAATCTGCTGGTAGAGTAGAGGACCCTATTACTCTCACTTTTGTATATGATTCTCTTAGCAGGTATATAAAAATGACTGAAG
Organism: Artemisia argyi; assembly: GCA_030686995.1. Taxonomy (NCBI): domain Eukaryota; kingdom Viridiplantae; phylum Streptophyta; class Magnoliopsida; order Asterales; family Asteraceae; genus Artemisia; species Artemisia argyi. The sequence goes on along the minus strand of JARVZY010000609.1, from coordinate 27,717 downwards.
ATCTCCAGAAAGAACTTGCTGAGACCAAGACTACTCTTGGTAATGAAATTCAAAGTCTGAAAAGCAAAGTCAAAGATTTGGAGGCACAGCTAAGTAAGCAGAAGCAAAGCAAAGATGGATTGGATTCTACTGAAGTAGCAAAGGAGGCAAATTTGGATTCTCTTGAGATTCTAGCTGAAGTTGCTAGACAGTCTCATGTTGTTCCTCCTAAAGCTGCTGCAGCACCTCAATCTAAACCAATAATACTTGTTCAAAGAAGAAGTACAAGACAGTATTTGGCAAGGAAAGCTGCTGAAGCTTCAAAAGTATCTGATGGTGATAATGATGTGCTGATGACTGAAGCTGTGGATATACTTCAGGAGAAACAATCATTAAGTAGGGTTGCTGCTGATCAATCTGCTGACAAAGGAAATACATCAGGAGAAACATATTTTGTAGCTGGGAGAGAATACTTGAATTCTCCTGTTCATCATTCATCTGAGAATATACAAGTTTCTACTGATAAAGAGGTTCAAGATGTACATGATGAACCTATGGCAGATGTGCATGTGTCTAATGATGATGTTGCTGCAGCTAATGTTTCTCATGTTGGTTTGGATGAGCTTGTAACTGCTGAAGATAGAGCTGGACAAGGTAAATTATTACAAGAATGGGAAAATTATATGAAGAGTGCAAATCTAGCTGAGGAAGTACAAGCTAAGTTTGATGCAGAATTAGATTCTGAGACTCAAAGATATGTTTCTACCTTACCTATTGCAAGACAAAGGGAATTGGATGCAGCAGTTCTAGAGTTTGATGAGTCAGACTGGCAGATGATTGGAAAACAGATGCTTGCTAATCCTACTGTAACTGCTGAATTAATTGGTAAGAAAGTAGGGGAACAAGATTATGAATCTGAGATTGTGAAAATGTTAAAGATGAGGAAGAAGGCAGCTGATGAATTAAAAGCTAAAGCAAAAAGGCAAAAAACCCATGACTCAAGCACAGCAAACAGAGTATATGAGAACATATGTGAAAAATCAGAGCAGCTCATTATATAATTCTGCTTGGTCTAAGAAACATGTATGGGGACTTCCATTTGAAAAACTAGTTGAGATTTATAATAAGATCAAAGCTAGGAATGCTAAAGCTGGAATGGATGCTTCAAAGAATATTCCACTTCTCAATGTTGATGCTGATTCATCTGAGAATATTCATATTGCTGCTGAACAAGTATCTTTACCTGATACTTCTGCTGGTGTTGCTGTTTCTATGGATAAAGGTAAAGCCAAAGTGACAACATCAGATGCTCCAACTAGGAAGAGAACTAGGAGACAATTGGAGCTGGAAAGATTAGGTGAAGAAACTGCTAGAAAGTTGACTGAAGATCAAGAAGCTGAACAAAGGGCTGAGCTTGCTAGATTTCATGAACTGAAGACAAGAGAAGTTGAAATTCAAGCTGCTAGAAACAAACAAATCAGGAAGGCTATGGATGAACAATATGCCTCTGCTGCACTTGAATCTTCTGAAGATTCTGCTGATGAACCATTGGATACTCCATCAGTGGATACTGATGCTGCAGAAGGTGATTCTGCTGAAGCAGCAGTTCATGATGCTATTTATGTTCCTGGAAGAAGAGGAAAGAGAATGGCTAAAGTAGGATCATCACATTTAAAACAAAGTCTAATTAATGTGAATGATTCTGATGCTTCATTTATAAGGGAAGGATCATCTGATGATTGGCCAGAAGGAACTAGAGTTGTTCTGGTGAGTTGGGAGTTAAGTAAAGATGGTCTAATCAATACCATTTATAGATTGGATAAGACATCCATATCCTTTGCATTTCTTCAGCAGATTCTTCATCTTGTAAATTATCAAGATTTGGTCACTCTATATGAGTTGGTTACTAAATATTATGCCACTCATACTCCTGAAGGTTCTGGATTGTATTTGTTGGGTGATCTTCAAGTGTTGTTTGATTCTTCTACTCCTAATGGTGCAAGTTATGATATCTGGAAGAACAATCAGAAATGGAAAGTTCTGAGTTGGAAGTTCTATCCTATGTCTTATGTGCATGTGCTGGAAACTACCACTGGTCTGAGGATTATCATGGATATTACCAACAAATATCCTCTGAAGGTATCTTTGATGGAGAAAATGTTACAACAGAAGTTGGAAATTCCTCCTGATCCAGCTGGTAATACAAGATTGTTTGCTGAATCTTTGGTGAAGGGTTTCAAACAAAGGATTAAGACTTCCAGAGCAGGATCTGAATAGGGATATCATATTGTATATTTGTTTTAGTTATTAGTAAAAAAAAAAAAAAAAAAAAAAAAAAAAACATGTTGTTGTATAGTATTTGTCTGCAGGATTTGGTTATCAACTTACCTGATGTTGACTATTCCATCATAAAGTTGACTAGTCCAAAGGGTACAGCTTTGGTAAAGACATGTCAAATCTGTTGATAGCTGTAATGGTTTGCTCAAAACCATAGGGTTTTCAACTCACCCATGCTTTGTTGCTGAGTAGTTGAAATGGTTGTCAATTGACCATGGATTTTTCCTTTATGGATTCTGAATAATTGGCTAGCCCACATGTATATGGCTTGTGGTAAAGGCAGTGGAAAACCATATTTGGTAATCAGTTAACCAAGATGATTTTCATCAAAATAATTGGCTAGTCCTGAGCAAACGGCTACAGGTAAAGACATCTCAAATCCGTTAATAGCTGATGATTTGCTAAAAATCATGTGGTTATCAGTGTACCTTTGAACACTTGGCTACTCCAGTAGTGATGGCTATTGGTAAAGAGACATCAAATCCATTATTTTCAATGATTCACCTCTCTCAGGAGTTAACACACCTGGAAGTGATGAGAATAGTATGAAACTAATTTGTTTTGATGTACATTAAGTCATTTGTTGCTGCAAAGAAGGGAGCTCTCAAGTATATGCTGATCATAGAGATTATGCTGAAGATGATTCTTTGCTGGTGCTATGTTACAATCCTCTTGGTATGTTATTTTGAAGATCTATCAAGAATCTTAAACTTAACTAGGTCAAATTCAAGATTAGGGGAGGATTGTTGGGAATTCTGTGAAGTAAGAATTCTGCTGCTGTTTCTGCTGAAAGGATTCTGCTGAAGAGTTGGTTTCTGCTGAAACAGTGTATCTGCTGAAGACTAGTTTCAGCTTTATTAGTTTCTGCGGATATAGTATTTCCGTATTTTATGTAATGTAGTTTGGATATGCATGAGTTTATTTAGGAAGTGATAATGCATATCTTTTAGAAGTTTTAGAATATACGTTTCTTGTGAAACGGTTTAGGGTTCCTTGAGTATAAAAGGAACACACGGTTTATGTATTGAATAACTTTTGGAGAATTATTAATATTATTAAAAGATCCATAGAGGATCAAGAGTTCTTAGTATCAAGCTTGTGTTTAGTTTCCGCTTTATAAATACAAGTTACAGAGATTGTCTATTAGTGTGTTATTGATTACAGTGACATTACTAACGATTCTAGAGTGCTCAAGAAGATCTATCAAGGTCTATAGCTCAACACATGGTGACGTATACATCTCACACTGGTTTATGTTTCTGCATCCATAGTCTCACGATGTGTTAATTCAATCTTCTTCATGTTTGGCCCTGTTTCCCTGTCGTTATGTTCCTATTTTTTTTCATCTATTTTGTGCCCTATTGGCCCTACTGTTTCTGTGTACTTAGACCTCCTCGGTAGCATATCAGTACTCATTAGAATCTTAGGCCGTTGAAATTGAAACTATAGTTCTTTACTTTTCTGTCATCTTATTTCTCTATATGTGTAGCATGTTCTGAAAAAGAATGATGCACGGAAACATTTTCCTCTATTCGCAATTTGCTTAGGTTTTGAACTCATAAGTATGATCATTAGCAAAGTAAGTCGTGTTAATTATTCCTAAGAAACTATTTTTATTATCGTCTAGTATTCATTGTTTTGCATGTAACTATTTGTTTGTACTTAATACTTTCAATGTACCAGGATAACGGAATCCTTGAAAGATTTAGCGGATCACATCATGCATCTAGCCTCTAGTTTATGAAAAGTATTAAAACCGAAGGAACAAATTTTCAAAGGTATGATGTTATTTTTATACTTTGCAAACTAGCAATATCATTCCTAGCTATCTTGAGCGCGCTTGTTTGAGTAGATTTTGCTATATATCAGTTTGAAGTTAGAGCTTTTGTTCGATACAAATTTTATGCTGATTTGCTTGCAAAATTGAGTACAGATCGCCTTGTGATGCACCACCATAAAGTAAGTTACTATCTCGAGTGGTATAATTTGTTGATTATCGCACAGCCATACTTTTATCCAGTTACGTCGAAATATAAATATTGCATATTCAACATATTTGTTTTCTCTATGTAACAGTATGGTATATCACCAAAAACGTTTCAAGAAAACATTCACCTGTCGAATTTCTTCAAGATATTGACAACTAGCACCGACAAAGATAACCAGGTCTGTAGCTTTATAATATTAACGTTGCTATTTGAATACTATCAGATCCTTTAAAAAACCGATGTGATACCAAGATTAAGATTTACTATTGACATTGCTTTCATTAGGTTTATGTATCTACAGTTCAATCACGAAGATATCCGGTAACTGCTGTCCAGTGGCATCCTGAGGTATTCTACTTCTATGTAATGTTTTAAATATGGAAAATGTATATACCTTAAACCAAGTCCATGTTGTATGATGCAGAAAAATGTGTTTGAATGAGGCTTATCAATGATCCTACATTCAGATGATGCGATTCAAGTTACTCAACATTTTGCCAACTTTTTTGTTAGGTACCGTCGTATTGTTATTATTACTAGTCCAATATTCTAAGATTTAATATGGCCAGTTTTCTTACCACGTTTTGAATATTTAGTGAGGCGAGAAAGTCTTCAAACACACCGCCCGTTCGTAATGTGTTGGATAATCTTATTTACAATTACACTCCCACTGATTATAGGAAGGTTGGGTAAATGTTAGGAATACAAATATTCCTATAAAAGACTCGGTCACCTAATTATTGTAATAGCATTAAGATAGCTCGTAGTTAGTTAATTATAGTTATTAGTTAGAAGTAGATTAAGTAACATCGTGGAAGAAGGACGGGTCTTTACCCACTGTATGCCTGATCCACAGCCCGGGTGTGGGCGTTTTATTATTTCTTTGTAGCTTAGTATAAATAACCCTCTCCACATGTGGAGAGGGTTGGACCTTAATTTACACTAATCTAATATTCCTAATTTTCTCTCAAGGTTCCACTCTTTCTTACTCTCTCTTCTTCTCACTAATTCATACGCCTACTATACCACAAGTTCTTCATGTTGGCAACTTAATTAGTATTCTACAATTGGTATCAAGAGCCAAGGTTTCATCTTAGGGCCTTGGAGAATCGGATTTGGTGTGGTTGTGTGTAGTTTTTGTGAGTTAGAAGAGTTTTTCTTGAAAACATCTTAGTTTGATCTATCTAGTGTTAGTTGGTATGTTAGAGGTGTACTTCTATGATCATTTGTGTTAGGGTTACATTATTTCTTAGTTGGTTTTGTCATTTCACACGTATTCTTGAAGATTGGAGTATGTTTGGGTCGAATTTCCTTGTTGCGATTACCTCTACTGTTTCATTGCTTAGTTTTGGTTTGCTCCAGATTTCTGTAGTTAGTAGTCTGCGGTTAGGTGGTCTGCGGTTAGTTTTTGTGGTTAGCTGACTGCGTTTAGCCTCTGCGGTTTAGTGGTCTGCGTTTTAGTTTCTGCGGTTTGCTACTTGCTGTAGTTAGTGACTTGAGTGTAACCTATCTTGTGGTTTGTATACTCTGCGGTTAACTCACCTTGTGATTACCTTTCTCTGTGGTTACCTACCTTGCGGTTACCTTCCACTGCGATTTGCTCACCTTGCGTTTAACTCCTACTGCGATTTGTGCATATTGTTGTGACTTTCTCAAATTATTTGGCAATTTGCTAAGTGATGAGATTCATGTGATTGGGTAATCATTTTGCAATTCGTGAATTGTTGTAACCTTAGTCGTTTCAATTGATCTAATTGTGATCTGACGTTGTGAGTTAATCCTTACGACTTGACTAATCTCAATTGGATATATTGTAACTTGACTTGTCACAACTTAACACTTGATGCAAACTGTGACTCATCTGGTATCTCTCTTTTAGTTTAATCCGCTGAACATATCTTCCGGTTTCTTTTGTTGACTTTAGTAAAATCCCTAGAAAGAATCATTTCTCGGTTTAAGTCACTAAAGCTGTAAAATCCCGTTTGAAGATTTTGAGATGTCGATAGTATCAGATGATATTCAAGCTACTGGGTCTGACACCCGACCTTCGATGCTAGACAGGACAGATTATGAATCATGGGCACAAAGAATCAGATTGTACTGATTGGGTAAAGAAAATGGTGAGAACATTCTACGATCTATCGATGAAGGTCCTATGCAGATGGGTACAACCAGAGATGCTATCTCCACGGCTGAGGATGGCTCTGTTGTTCAGGGAATTGATAGACCACGCACTTACAATGATCTCACTGATGTTGAAAAGAAGCACTATGATGCTGACATTCGTGCCTCTAACATAGTAATACAAGGGTTACCCAAAGATGTGTACAAGCTAATCAACTTCAACACTGAAGCCAAAGCGGTGTGGGACAATGTCAAAATGCTTCTGTCTGGCTTAGAGCTGACCAAAGAAGACAGTGAATCTCAATTATATGATGAGTTTGAGCATTTCAAAATGAATCCTGGTGAAAACATTACCGATTACTATGTCAGATTTCACAAGCTGGTTAATGACATGAGAATGATCAGAATGACAATGCCCAACATTCAACTCAACTCTAAGTTTGTGAACAACATGTCACCTGAGTGGGATTGTTTTGTCACTGCTATCAAGCTCAACAAAGGATTGAGAAATACGAACTATGAGCAATTGTTTGCTTATTTGCAACAACATGAAAAGCATCCTGCTTATGATCTTCAACTAAGAGAGAAGCTCAATCCAACTGTCACCAATGATTCACTTGCTTTCATGAGTAGCATGGTGCCAACTAATCAACCTGTATCATCAATGGATAACCCATCGCTACAATCATCTGCTGCCATGAATACTCATCTCGATTCAGGATACTCTCATACCGACAAGATGATTGACAATCTTTCCAATCAAGTGTCACTGCTAGTTCAACATTTCATGGCTGCACTCCCATCTTCCAACAATCAACTCAGAACTTCCTCCAATCCACGTAATCAGGCTATTGTGAAAGATGGAAAAGTTATGGTGCAAAACGTTCAAGGAAGACAGAATGTGAATAAAAGGAATGCTGTGAGGGATAAATTTCAGAACAGAGGTGCAAATGTGAATCAGGGATAAGGAAGGCAACCAAAATGTTACAACTGTGGGGGTTTAGGTCACATTTCCAGAAACTGCACTCAACCAAAACGTCCTCAAAACTCAGATTACTTTAAGGACAAAATGTTGCTCATGCAAGCTCAAGAGAATGGAGTGGTGCTTAATAAGGATGAATTGGCATTTCTTGCTGGGGATGATGGAAAGACATTCGATGATGAAGTGGATGAACAGCCAGTTCAGGATTTAGCTCTTAATGATCCAAACATCTTCCAAGCAGAAGATTGTGATGCTTTCGACTCAGATGTTGATGACGAACCCACTGCTCAGACAATCTTTATGGCTAATTTATCATCTCTTGTCTCACCCACATAGCAATCTGATCGATCCAATTCATCCATCATATCTGAGGTACTAAAGTTATATGATAAATGCGCTGTTAATGATGAACAAAAGACCTTCTATGATATACGACAAAATAATGTTTGTGAATTAAATGAGGCTAAATTGGAAACCATCAAAGTGTTCCCAACTGAGCAACATTCGGATCACGACAGTAATTCAGACGTATCTTGTGGAAAGTCTTCTGTTGTATGTGATAATGATGTGATGCATGAGCAAACGATATGTAACAATGTACAACAAACAAACGTTGCTGAATTAGATACTGCAAATTTGTGGAATAGCAATATCGTCCCATATGAGCAATATGTGAAGCACAACGTTGAGTCTGTTGTACCAAGTGATATATCCTCTGCTGATGAAGAAATGTGTGATTTAGATGAGTATACTGTTGTTGCACCAGATGACACCCTAACCACTAGGATAAATACTCTTAGGGATCATGTAAGGTTCTATGAACAACGTACTAAATTTGAGCTTACAGAACGTGAACAAAAAATGGAATTGCAGATGCATGCCTACATCACTGAAAAAAATTTAAAGGAAATGGCCTTTAAACAAGAGATTAAATCTTTTCAAAATCAACTTGAACGTGCTTTTAAGGAAAAACAGGAAATTCAGGATAGTGTAAATCTCCTAAAAAGTGAATTTCAACAAAAGGAAACTAAATTGTTAAAAGAATTTTCCAACCTTAAGCAGTTGAAAAACAAACTTGAAAACAAGTTGTATATTCTTGGCCAAACACCTCAAACAGCTCAAATGGTGGAAAAGCACATGAAACTACGGGATAAGCATAGTGATAAGGATTTAGGGTTGCCTAAAACAAATTTTCTTAAGAGCGTTAGAGAATCTCAACCTGCCCTCTATGATGCTAAGGTTATGCTTACTCCCAATCATGATCCCCCAAATAGTTCATCCGATAAGGAATTAGAGGAACTTGATTCTGCCAACAAAGAGAGATTTGATAAGAAAATGAAGGATCCAAAGTGCATTAAACACCGAGTCATTGTTAAGCCTCATGATTATTATGAAGAAAACTGAGTGACTGTTTTTGCACCACAAACTAAGTTAACACCAGAACAGGTATTTTGGCCCTTAGACATTGAGAAAATAAAAGTTGAGGAAATTAAGGCCAAGACATCCCTAAAGTTAGCTGCCTCAACGGTGTATCCCCCCAATACACCGATGCACTTAGTTCAGTTGTCACTTCCCACGCAATGTAAAACTCTTATTAGCATTTATGTCCTGTGTCAAATGTTCACTGATTTCGATAAAACATGCAAAAAGAGAATCACACCAACGGGAATCACTGAGGGTGAATGGGGATTTGAGCTAACCAAAGAGTGTTACTTAACTGAAGTCATCCCATTTTTTAAACTAATCAAAGAACACTTTGAGGGTCTACGACAATCCCTTGACAGTGAGCTTAAGGAAATGAAAGAAGTGTTTAAAGATGTGGAAAATGAGTGTAAACAAAAAGCAATAGATCTTCAACATAGTGAAATTGCCAGAAAAAATATTCTCATCATGAATGACAACTTGATTGCTAAATGTATTTCACAAGATGTGTTTTACACTGCTACAGATTCTTCTCTTAATGCTTGTCAGTTTCATGAAATGTCTATTGTTTTGAATAACCTTCACAATCGTGTTGTTGAGCTTGAGGGGGAGAATTTGAAATTGCTTGAAAAAAATTCAAAATGATGATCATGACAACATGGTCAAGCATCTTTCTAAACTAGAAGTCGAGAATCTTAATTTACAATTAAAATATCAACATTTAGAAGAAAAAATGAAAATATCAAAGGCCAAGACATCTTCTGATGCTCCGGAATTTGATGCATATTTTGAATTAGCAAAAAGGGATGAAAAAAATTCAAGCTCACACGAACACAATCAGGGTATTGAGGGCTCAAATTGCCCAATTGAAGTCTCCCATGAATGCTGTGATCAACTCCCATGAACTAATATCTGTAGATTCACATAATTTTCAACTTCAAAACACAATCAACTTACTTAAACATGAAAATGATTGTTTTCAAGCTGAAAATTCTAAAGTTAAACAAAATTACAAAGAGTTATATGATTCTATCAAGATCACTCGTGATAAAACCAATGAAAAAAATAACTTCTTTGCTTAATGAAATTGAGAATCTAAAGACAAAGGTGAAAGGGAAAATGCCGTTGAATGTAAGTGACAATATCAATTCTGTGGTTTGTAACTATAAAAAGTATGCATGTGAGGCTGTTTTTATTCCTCTTCCCCTTAAGAACAATGAGTTAGTCCATAGTGATTACCTTAGACATCTTAAGTACTGCCTTGACATGACCCGTGAAACCATTGAAGAAGATAGAATGGTAAGACCATCTGATAACTTCCTATCGGATGTTTGCTTTCTTACCAAGCGGTCACAAGAGTTGTTAGAATATGCCATAGGTACATGTCTTAAGATTCCCAACATGCGTGACAAAAATAGCACATCTTCATCTAGGAATTTGAAGAAGCATGTTACTTTTGATATACCCTTGGCTAGTTCTGTGCATAGCACATCACCACCTAGAAACCAAACAACTGTGCAACAATCTAATGTTCCCATCGTCATTCTACAGGAGTAATCAATGTCACTAAAGCTAGCGGGTCAAAGCCTAAAGGCAACACAAGGAATGATAGGACTTCGCCTGCTAAGAGTGATCAAGGGAAGAAAGTAGAAGACCACCTTAGGAACAATAAGATTTATTTGAATGAAAAGAATTGTGTTGATTCTAGTATTAACATTAAGCGTACTGTAATTAATTCGAATTCTAATGCGACTTGTAAGACTTTTAATGGTTGTTTAATTTCTGGTAATCATGATGAATGTGTTGTGTTGTTTTTGCGATCTTCTTATAAATCCCCAGTTAAATCTACTAAGGATAACAATACTTGGAAGGCTACAGGAAAAGTTTTTAACAGTGTAGGATATCAGTGGAAATCTACTGGAAGAAAATTCACTCTAGGAAACAAGTGCCAATTGACTTATATACCCGACCCTAAGTCTTTAGAGGTTAAGAGATGGAAGGCTTTTGGTAGAAAATTCCCTTTAGCGACCCAATGCCTAGATAGTAAGACAACAGCTTCCACTGGTATCGGTTCATCTGTGAGAACCAATGAAAATACTGATCCTGTATCGCTTAAGTATGCATGTGCTAACCTATTTGATCCTAATTACACTTGGGGATCCATGTTTTTTAGTTATCCATTTTTGTCTGGTTTCAAATGCAGGTCGTACAAATCATCCTATGGTATTTGGACTCAGGCTGCTCAAAACATATGACTGGGGATCGCTCTCGGCTCAGAAATTTTGTGAAAAAGTTTATCGGGATAGTTAGATTCGGAAACAACCACTTTGGGGCTATTATGGGGTATGGTGATTATGTGTTTGGTGATAGTGTGATTTCAAGAGTTTACTACGTGGAAGGACTTGGGCACAACTTATTCTCTGTAGGTCAATTTTGTGATTCTGATCTCGAAGTGGCTTTCAGAAAACAAACATGTTTCGTTAGAGAATTGGACGGAGTTGATCTCCTCAAGGGAAGTCGTGGTACAAATTTGTAGACCATCTCTATTGAAGACATGATGCGGTCCTCTCCCATTTGCTTACTTTCTAAGGCCTCAAAAAGCAAATCATGGTTATGGCATCGACGTTTGAACCACTTGAACTTCGGCACCATAAACGAGCTATCTCGCAAAGATCTTGTTCGAGGCATGTCCAGATTGAAGTATGAAAAGGATCACCTCTGCTCATCATGTCAATTGGGTAAAAGCAAGAAACAAACTCATAAACCAAAACCCACCAACTCCAACATCGAAGTACTCCATACCCTTCACATGGATCTGTGCGGACCCATGAGAGTGCAAAGCTTCAATAGGAAAAGATATGCTCTTGGTATTATGGATGACTATTCACGATTCACATGGGTGAAAATTTTAAGATCCAAGGATGAAACACCCGACATCATTATCAAAATCATCAAGCAGTTGCAAGTAAGGCTAAACAAAATTGTTAGAATCATTCGCACTGACAATGGAACTGAGTTTGTAAACCATCAGCTCACTCAATTTTATGAAAGTATCGGCATCAGTCATCAGAAGAGTATTCCTCGAACTCCTCAATAAAATGGAGTTGTTGAAAGACGGAATCGCACACTGATGAGGTGAAAAATGAACCACTTTTAAGGGGTCATTTAAGCCCAGAATTGAATTTATTTGATCAAATATTGCCCTAAATCGTTCCTTTTGTGATTTTAGGTACTTTGGGAGTGAAATCTGGAAAATGAAGCAATTCGGACGTTTTTGGAGCATAAAAGTGAAGAAAACGCCAAAGACTTAATTTTCCATGCTGAGAACAGTGTATGACGGCGTCAAGAGGAAATTCCTGACGGCGTCAAGAGTAATATCCATGACGACCCAGAAGAAACCTGAAGGCGTCACAACTAGAGCGTCAAGAGTTAATTTCATGACGGCCTGCATAAGGTGTACACATGACGGCGTCAGATCCAGATCTAGGCAGTCCGAGAAACTATTTGGCGGCGAGATGACGGCGTCAGACATTTGTTCTTAACGCCGTCACCCTCTAAAATCTATATATAGTTTTCTATTTTTCATTCATAAAAGAGGGACTTGTGTGGAGAAACCCTAGGGCCGAACCTTGTACGTATTTTACAGCTTTTTCAAGGGATTTCACCCCTTGAATCCTTTCATGTGCTGTTAAGATAAGTCTTCTCTTTAATTCAATCAATATGTCTATGTGTTGGTTGTTTATATCTCGTGCTTGTCTTAATTCCAACATGCTAGGCTAGATCTATCTTGTGTTTGCTTATATCTAATGAAACCTAGATGTTAATTATGTGTTGATTACTTGTTTATGGTTGTATTGGATGAATGATTTCAATGTTAGGCTTAAGAAAACTGGCAGATCTCCATTGTGTAACATGCTTGAACGTCTTAGGAAACATGAACCGATGTGTACTAGGTTTTATTGGTTGTATTTAATGCATGAGTAAATTCTAATGATCCCATGTTAGGAGCTTCTTAGTCGGCTCGACATAGGAGTGAAGTAGGCACTCATAGGATTGGGGAAGTTAGTACGCCACCCCATGAATGGTATTAAGGAATACAATCCATCATCCACGCAACTATAACAAGTAATTAACGTGTAAAAGATATCTAGGGAGTAGTGAAATCTAAGTAAACACATTTCTCCCACATATTGCTCACAACTTTAGTTTAATTTAGTTTATTTTCATTTTTAGTATTTTATTTTGATTGCATCTTTAGTATTGGGTTAGTTGACTAGCAACTAATTCCGCCAAACTCGTTCAAAACCGAGATTTTAATTTGCTTTCTAAAAAATATAAAAATACAAAAAGAATCATCCCTCATCTCTAGACCTAGTCTTTAGGTTTTCTAATCCTAGCGACACTATTCCTAGTTGAACGATCAATCTCCCGGTACTTGTCATTATACTATACTACATCGATCAGGTACACTGCCTGGTGGGGGTTGTAAGCTTCTCGAGATCCCTCGAGAGGTAAAGCCTGGTGCAAACCCCACGCATCAAGTTTTTGGCGCCGCAGCCGGGGAATAGTTATTGTCTAGGTTAGAATCTCTTTTTATTAGGTCTACTTGCTAGATTCCTTTCTAGTAAGATTTTATTTTTATTTTTAGGTTCTCTTTAGTCTATCTTATTTCTTTGTGTTTTTGTTCGTAACTCTTCACCACCCGACATCATGGACGATGGGAACATCTTTGAACCCGTCATCCCACCACAACAAAACCCACCACTAGAACCTCTTAGGCCCCGAACCTTAGGAGAGTATTCCCGACCTAGCCACCAAGGCTATCGAAACACCATTGAGCTCACCGGAGCCAATGTGACCCCCTTGCGATCCGACACCATCCGGTTGGTGCAAAGCGGATGTGCATTCCATGGACTTCGTTCCGAAGATCCAAATCAACATCTCAAGGACTTCCTTAAAATCGTAGATTCCATAGACCTAGATGTTACAACTAGAGAGACAACCCAATTACGCCTATTCCAATTCTCTCTACGTGATCAAGCTAGTCAATGGCTTGAGCGGTTACCCGCGGGATCCATCACCACATGGGATGATCTCACCACTCGTTTCCTTGCTCAATTTTTCCCACCAGGGAGAACTACCAAGCTTAGAAATGACATCTTGATGTTCCAACAACGTCAAAATGAAACTCTTTATGAAGCATGGACTCGTTTCAAGGACTTACTCCAAAAAGTCCCTCATCATGGCATAGATCTTTGGCTCCAAGTCCAAATCTTCTATGACCATATCGATCTCTCCACGAGGCGAGCCATTGACCAATCGGCCGGTGGTAAGCTACGTGATCTAAGTGCGGAATAATCATGGGAACTCATAGAAGATCTTGCTCTCTATGACAATGAAAGTTGGAATGATCCCCGTGATTTGAACAAAACGGTCAAGGCAATATCTTTGCCTTCGAACAACTCTAGCACTCCCGACCGTAGGATCATGGAACTTGAGGACCAAGTCAAGTTTCTCATGAAATCTTATGAAGCTCCTAAGCCTTCAAGCCAAGTGAACAAAATCACTTCTTCATGCGAATTATGTAGTGGTCCCCAGGACACTCGTGATTGTGTGGAACTTCTTGAAACAGCTTTTGCGGACTACGCATCCTCGCGTACCGACGAAGCGGGAGATAAGTGGTACACTTTCAAACCCTGAGCCAAACCCTTACGGTGATTCATACAACCCCTCTTGGAAAAATCACCCAAACCTTAGGTGGAAACAAAATCAAGCCAATTCTTCCAATCCGCCTAATCGTTACCAACCAAATGGTCCACCCTCCAACCGTACTTTCAACAACAATCCTTCTAACAACTACGGTAGTACCAACAATCTTGAAGGATAGATGTCTAAGTTTATGGCATCTCAAGAAGCTCGCATATCTAAGTTTGAAGCCGATTTCAAACAAAAGCAAAGCGAGATGACCACCAAAATTGATGCATTGTTAAAAGTTCTCAATGACCGAGAAATGGGAGCACTCCCAAGCGACACGGTCAAGAACCCGAAACTAAACATTAATTCCATATCATCAGTTTCGTCACCCACTTCTTGTCCACAATACTACTCAGTTAAATCAATGAGCACGTGTTTCAAACAAAACCAAATTCTTCAAAAGGACCAATCAAGTAAAACACCCGATATAAAACCGGTCAAAAGCATAGTTGAAACACCTCCTACGCAAGACCTTGACGATGAATTCAAGGAACTTCACCTTGAACGCCCCGTTATTTATTTCTTAGCCCGTGCTCCCTACTATAGTGCCCTCCTAGAAAAATATGAGAAGTTTAAACTAGGTAAAAATGAGACCGCCTTCGTTCAAAACAAGTTGCCTAAGAAGCTTGATGATTCGGGTATATTTGTTTTGCCTTGTAAGATAGGAAGATCCGAAGCTTTTGACACACTAGCCGATCTAGGGTCAAGCCTCAACTTGATTCTCTTATCCCTATTCACCACTCTTAAGCTAGGAAAGTTAGAGGAGACGGAGGTATTGATAGGTCTAGCGGATGGAAGTATTGCCCACCCGGTTGGAATGATTAAGGATGTAGTTGTTCACGTAGGGAAGTTAACTATCTTAGTGGATTTTCACGTCCTAGACATGGTTAGTGACACTACATGCCCATTGTTGGTAGGAAGAGGATTTTTAGCAACCGCTAGTGCCATGATAGATTGTAAGGAGTCTAAGATAGCGGTAGGTGAAGGCGATACTTGGTCGGTATATGATGTTAAGAAGCACAGTTATGATTGTGATGATGAACCGACACCACATTGGGTAGAGATTAATAGGAGACCGTCTAGATATGGACCTTGGATAGAAAGGAACTTTATAGGACCTCAACGCCCATTCTATCTAGAAAAAGATTTCATTGAAAAGAAACATTCGGTGGAACAACTCATAGCTAGAGATGAAGAGCTAGATCCTTTTGAGGACCCCTTAATTTTTAGGAAGATGATTGAGTTCTTAAGCGTAATGCCTATCAATATAGAGATGAATAAGTGGAAAAGAGAGGGAGATAAATGTAAATAGAGGTGGGACAAGCCACCTAATAAAGGTGACGGATCATGGCATATGAAGATGACTTTGTATGATCCGGATGGAGAAAAGTTTGAAAGGTCATACCGTACTAAGAAAACCGATAGGAAGCTAAAACCTAAGTTTGATCCCAAGGATGTCCTCAATGAGGAACTCACCCGTATCACGTAGTAACCCATGACCTTGAGTTTAGCTACAAGACTCGTAAATAAAGAAAAGCGCTTCTTGGGAGGCAACCCATGCTTTGTGTGATTTTTATTTTTGTTTGTTATTTGCTTCCGTATGCATGTTTTATTTTTATTGTTGGTAGATCATGTTTCAAAACTAAATAGTAGAAATACTTTATTTTGTTGTTTGGCCTAGTCTTAACTTCACCCAAAGGTATTTTTGCAAAAGATAAGTGTAAGGGGAAACCCCAAATATGTTTTTAAGAAACAAACCGATCATGATTCTCCGCAATATTAAATGAACATGTATATTCGTATTTGTTAGAGTCAAATGCTTGTATCGAGTCATAATGAAGTTTTGCAGGATTTTCCAGGAAGTAGAACCAAGTTTTTCCAGAAATTTTCCGGAAACTTAACATAAGAATTTCTGCAGATCACTTCTGACGGCGTCATGAGTTTACTCTTGATGGCGTCACGTGTAAAAATCTGGAAATTTTACCAGTTTTGTTTTTCTAACGGAGTTTTAAAGTTTTTGTTGAATTATTAAGTTTTATATTCTCCAGGAAATCTGCAAACTTCATTCCACAAGGATTATATCTTATTTTGTTTTCTAGGATTTAGTAACATATGTAGATTGCCGCTGATTTTATGCGAGGTTTCCTTGTCTGTTTTCTCAGGATTAACAGGTTATGTATGAGAAGAAGATGATTATTATTCTGGAAGGGAAGCTTTGATTGTTCATTTTCTTGGAGGAAGATCTAACCTGGCCACCTTATTATCCATACCGAACGAATCAGGGGAGTATTTGATTTGATTTGTTTTACTTATTTCACTTTTACATTCTTTACTTGAACATTGGAGACAATGTTCATCCTAAGTGTAAGGGGAGGGTAAAGTGATGATACCTTACAGATACACTTTCGCTTGAGTTTGTTTGTTTAATAGTAGATGTGTAATAAAACTACGAGAAATACTTGTTAGTGCAATTTTAGCGCCAAATTTAAATTTTTTTACAACATTTAGGAGTGATACTTTACCATAGCAAGCGTCTCATGGATAGGAGATTGTATGACTAGCACATAACTGTACCATTCAGAAAAATTTTCCACCTAAATATGTGAGGTTCGCCTTTAGATTTGATAGGAAAAGCATTTACTATTAGTGCTTATGAGTGTACCGGTAGCATTTAGATTCTAGAACTTGCGTTAGTGATGCATCCCGAGACCGCTAGTGAGACTACATTTGTGTAGTAGGATTTACTACATGATAAGAGGCATTAGGATCACCCTTGTGTTAAACCCATATTATAATTACTTGACCATTTAAGTCATATTACTTTGCTAGTTAAGTCAACTAATTTTTCCCGCACCTTAATGTTGTACTCATTGCAGTGCGATAGTCAGCTTCTACAACAAATCCAATAGTAACAAAGCCTCTAGAGTCAGATGGGTGAAGTTTGCTGATGCCATTACTGGAACAGGAATAAGCATAAAAATAGAACACATAAACGGAAAGAATAATGTCTTAGCCGACTCATTATCACGTCTTGTTAACAATTGTATTGCAGTATGTATAGCAGAGGCCAAGGATCCCAAGGAAGAGGAAATGATGATGGAAGCAGCAGCAGCAGTGTGCCAAGCCCTAACAGAAGAAGCTCAACAGGAGGACAACCCAGGGAACTGGCATGGTACCTTATAGACCAAGGAGCAGAAAACATCTACAATCGTGTTCCAGATCTCCGACCTGTGCTAGAAAGCCTTAATCCACCACCAACAAAAATGTCATCAGAATACAGAAGGATTCAAGCAGAAGCCAACACGAGGCCTATCGACATTAGGGCAGCCAATGCTTTACGAAGAGTCGCAAACAGCATGGAATAAATAGCCATCATCAGACATATTGATGCTCTTCTAAAAATCGGAGTCATAAGGGAGAGCAAAAGCAGGCACCGTACCTGCGCCATGTTCGTGAACTCAGGAACAATAGTTGATCCAGTAACAGGAAAAGAGACAAGAGGAAAGGAGCGACTAGTCTTCAATTACGTATCTCTTAATGATAATACGTATAAAGACCAGTATTCATTACCTGGCATTAACACCATTGTTCAAAAGGTGAAAAATGCAAAAATTTTCTCTAAGTTTGACTTGAAGTCTGGGTTCCACCAGGTGGCCATGGCGGAAGAATCAATACCATGGACAACATTCATAACCCCAAACGGTTTCTATGAATGGTTAGTCATGCCCTTTGGATTGAAGAGTGCACCAGCAGTTTTTCAGAGAAAGATGAATAAGTGTTTTGCAGGGACAGAAGGCTTTATAGCAGTATACATTGATGATATTTTGGTATTCTCTAGAAACGAAGAAGATCACGCAAATAATAGAGGACCCTTCCCGATCAGGATTTGTATGCCATCATTGATTGTCATATCAAATGTATAGATCAGGGGCATCTTAAACTTGTTTCCTTCAATTGAAAAGTATCCTACCTTTATCTTATGTCTGGCTTCTTGCTAAGAGTTTAGGCCGCTGATACTTACAATTCTATTTACTGGTTCAATGGCTTCGTCAGGGACAACAACACGATTGAGGAAACATGATGAAGCTCCAGTATCAATAATTGCTTTTGTCTTGAAGATTTTAAATTCGGGGATGTCAAAATCTACAGTAACATTGTACAATTGATTGACCACCTTCCTGATCTTCAGAGGTTCTTCTCCATTTACGTTTCTTGCGACCTCCATTTCCATGACAACGTTGGCTACTTCTTGTTGGATGTCAGTCAGAGGGACTGTTTCTTCAATACTCCTTTTTAATTCCTTTAATTCTTCTTTTAGCCTTTTAATAGTCATCTCTTGATTCTGAGAGCGTGTAGCCTGCTCTTGTTCACTTCTTTTCACAAGGTTTGCTTGCTCTTGCCATTTTCTTTCCATCTCTGCCAATTCTCTAAGATGGCCTTGGTTCTGCTTTCTAAGCTTTATTATAAGGGCTTTATCTTCAACCTGTTTCTCCTTTAATTCTTTAATTTGAAGTTCTTGAACCTTCATTTTATCATAGAGCTTATTGTTCTGAGAGTCCATTAGTTGGTGCTTCTCATTCATGGCTCTTATCCTTTCATCCGCATTTAACAGGTCTACCTCCTTTCTTTTAAGCTCCTTATTTTCTTCTTTAAGCTTTTCCCCGAAAGCTTGCCATTCTAAGCCTCTTGCATGAAGTTCTTCCTTTTTCTTTACAGCTTTGGCAATTTGTTCCTTAAATTCTTTTTCTTTTTGTTGGGCCTGAAATTCATTTACTGCTTGTTCTTTGATGAATTTCTTTATTTCTTCATCTTTTTCCTTCAGCATCTGCACTAGGGGTCCTTCAGTGACTCTTCTTTCTTCCTTTCCAGTAATTTTGCTGACTGGATCAATCTTTGCAACAGTTACTGTTATTTTGAGGTAATGAAGAGCACATAGAGCACATGCAGTTAGTTCGCACTTGGGACAGTGTAGCCTTGATCTTTCTGTGGTTAGCATCCCACAGTAATAACAGGTATTGAAACCTGTTACACAATTTTCTTTCCAAGGGTGGTTACAGCTTTTACTTTTCTCTGGCAATTCTTTTTCCGGCCTCCAGTTTCCAACATTCTTCCTCATTTCTTCAATTTGTTCAGCATTACCAGGGTAATAAGGAGTAAATCCTGTCGGTTGGAACATGTAGGCTACTTCTTCGTCTTCAGTGAATGCTTCTGGTTCACTATCACTTTCATAATCACTAAATGCCATAAAAAGGCTTTCATGGATTATTCCGGTGTTAGCTTGAGCATTTCCTCCTTCATCTCCTGATATACTGCAAATGCTGTTATCATCCATATCAGTTGAGACTACATCCCATTCTTGATCTAAATCTAGATCTTTGTAAATTGCTGCTCTAGCAATATCTCCATTCCTGCTTTTGCATTCTCTTGCATAGTGACCTTCTTTTCCACAGATGAAGCACTTGCACTTGCTGACCTTCATAGGATTGCCTTTGTATTTGTTCTTGATTTTCTTGACATGAGAACCATGAGGTTTTCCTCTGTAGCTTTTTGCCTTTCTTATGGAATACCTTTTTCTGGTTCCATTGAAGTAACCTGGAATTGGTATTGATGCACATAGGTCAAGGTCCCTAAGTTCTTTGCTTAGAGCTGCTTCCTTACACATTTCTGACACAAAGGTATGTGTGAAGCTTATTGCTGGTAAAACTCCTGTTACCACTCCGGGATAAGCCTTTTGAAAACCATCCTTTATCTTTTGTGATAAGGAAGGTGGAAGCTTTGAAAAGAACTTCTCAGTTATTTCCGGGATGAACAGCCTTCCGGATTTTATTGCCAGGATCTTGAATTCTTCCATAAATTCCCAAAGGTTCTTGGTTTCTTCGCAAATTAACCTTTCCAGATCTCTTTTAGCAATATTTTGTACTTCCGTAGAGCCCCTGTATGGATCTTCCATGAGAATTATTTGTCTGACCTGTGAAGTAATGTTTTGTGGGTCGTCAGCTATGGCTTCAAGGCCTTCATATGATTCTGGGAAAACTGTTCGCCATTGTTGCCACATTAGTTTCTCTTGTTCTCCTAGCAGATTTTCCACAAACATCAACTTTGACTTATTATCAGCCCATGTCTTCTCATTTAGGACGTTTATCGTTATTGTCTCCCACCTTGCAATTGTATCCGCCCATAATCTTGGATCCATGGGGAAACTGAGTAGAGCTCCATTTTGTGAGTAGGCTGGTGGCAACGTCCATTGCTGGTTATGATAATACCAATATCCACCCCTGAAATATTGTGGATCTGCTCTTCCATTCCCATAACTTGTTGGTGGTTCCCTATCTGTTGGTGGATAAACCGGGGGACCCATCATTGAGTCTTTTGGTGGTTGGTATGTGAAATTCGAACCAGACGACTCTCCGTTTGCCATATAAGCTGTTTCTTTTATTAATTCTTCTACCTTTTTTTAAGAATTTTGGGTAGGGGAGTTCTTGTTCATGTACGTGGAAGTTTACTTCCACTGGATCTTCAACTTTGACTGGGTAAGGTAGCTCTTCGGGATCAAAGTCGTCTTTGAGATCAAAATTATCAGAATTTTGAACTGTATTTCCACTGTACTTTACTGCAAATGGGTTTTCCCATTCAGACTCTGATGATTCACTTGGGCATTCTTTGACGATAATTGTTGTTGGTGAATAATCATCAAATTCATCAAATTCATCACCCCATCCAGCCGCAACAATTTCTTCAATTGGAGTACTATCAGTAGGTATATCATACCTAACATAGTAGTCCCATTTTCCGCTAGGCTGGCCAAGTGTTGACCAGTTCCCTTTCTTTCTTTTTGGTTTGTTGGATCGCCTTCTTTGATTTAGTGGTTCATCTTGCATCTTTTGTTCATAATCTAAACAATCATCACAAAAGCATACGTCATGGCTTATGTGAGTGGACCTTTTTGTGTGGACACATTCTTCACATTGGCAATCGTTTATGTTCTTACATTGAACCATTTGTTCAATGTAAACACAAGCTGCTGTATGAAGGAAAGTTTCTTCATCCTCGTTTTGAACTACTTCTCGATCATTATTATCTATGGATATTCTTGTAGGTCGAGCCCTTCCATATCCTTCAAACCTTAGGCTTGTCGTTTGATCCAAACGACTGGTTACTGCGACTCTTGCGGGGACTCTTACAGTTGCTTCTTGTATTGGCCTTAAATGCCAACTTCTTCCTTCAAGGTCTTCTATCGTTCTTCTTTCTCTAGGGATTGCTAAAACGCCATTGGTAGTTAAGTGGTCAATAACATCATTGATGTTGTATTGAAAACCTACATAACTTGTATTTGAAAGTCTTCCAACCAGGGCTATTGTTACTAGCAAGTTATCACCGCCTTGCCATGCCTCATAACCATGGGTCATAACCGAGAGCCTGAAGTAATTGTAGAAGTCTTCAATACTAACCATCATATCAGGAACCATGTATACGAGTTGTGTTCCTTGGGCCAAGTCAACTTCCATTGTGCTGACGATTCTTGTTGTGTCTGACCATCTTGTGTCTTGTAGGGTTACTAATGCATTAGTTCCCGCACCAGTTCTGTGAAGACCGTATATTCTGATCATTGCTAACCCGATGTGAATATGTTGAAGACCTGCTCTTCGTAGAGCTTGATGACTTGTTTCGTTACATAGCCTGAGATCCTCCTGATCCCCTTCTACACAACATATCCTTTGTTCCGAGTAGTGTTCATAAACTCGGTGTCTTGCTGTCTGTCTGTTGTATGAGTAAAGCACTTCTGCCGGTGCAAGTTGTGCTCTTCTTCCTCTCGAGATCGCCAGTTTTTCTTCTGGGTTTATTATTGTTTCAAGTGTTGTTGTGATTGTTTCTCCGGTTTCTTCCAATGAGGCTATTGAGTTGCCTTCTAGTTGCAAAACCTGCTCGTCTCATTCTTTGGTAGCTTCTGATCTAATCTTTTTGAGCTGGTATTTCATCATTCGAGGCCGTTCCTCGAACATTTGGCCTAGTATGGGTACTAGAGCCACCACCTATTCTTGAGAGATTCATTTCGTTTCTTTACTGTATTGAGAGGTAAAGATGGTTTTTGGATTTTTGTAGTAGAAGATTGGACCTTGTTTTGTCCTTGGGACTTGCTTTTCGGTTACTCCTATCAATCCTAATCTTTTGGATAGATCAGAGATCGACTCTTCTAACTCTTTACTTTTCCTTTCTTTCTCTACGAACGTGTTTAGGCTACTGCTAACTTTATCTAGCTGCTCTTTTATGGATCTAACTTCTTCTGCTTGCTTTAGTAACAAGTAGACCAGGGTGTTGTTTTGCTTGATCAAAGCTGTTGTCAGTGTTACCTGACCACCTTTGATTTCACTAGGAACGCTAAATCCTACTGCTGGAGATTCTATTTCTTGAGTAACTTGGAGGGCTTCAATGTAATCTGGGCTTACTTTTGCGGTAACCAAATTGTTCATGAAGTAAGGAAAGCTTGAACTTCCTTTATAAGGTGTTCAATCTTTTGAGCTTGGTCCTGGACAATCTTTAGCTTCTTATCTAACTCTGCAGTTAGGCGTAGAGCTTCTTCTTCTATCTTCTTAGGCTGTTGTGCAATTTCTTCTACGAGAACTAAGACTTCAGCTTTGGTTAAGGGTTTAGTGCCTCTTACTTCAGATGAAATCTGCTGTAATGCTTTGTTGGTTTCCTTTTGGTTTTTCTTAAGTTGATTTTTACACTCTGCTATTTCTATTTTAATAAAACTATTTTCTAACTTTAAATCGTGAAAATGTTTAATAAAGACTTTTGAAGATAATAAAAGACGATCGTAGATAACATCAATATTTTGACTAAAATCAGAAAGCTTTATATTTGAAACACCGGATAAGTCGAGATACTCAAGGCTAGCCGTCTGGGAATGTTTATACCAATCTTGTATTGCTCTTTCATACCTTTCACTCATAATCTTATAAAAACTGTGTCTTGACTAAAAAGAAGTTATAATTCAGAAAAACTATCCATTTTGAAAAATGACCCCCCCCCCCCCCTTTTTCAATTATCGGACCCCTTACTGCCACTCCTACGGGCTTACTTTTGGGCCACGCCTTTTAGAAAAAGAATATAAAAGAAAACTATTTTCAAACTTATCCAAGTTTTTGTTTACAACTTCAGAAAAGTACATTGTAAGATTTTCATAGTTTTGAGTAAACAGAGTAATTGTACAAAAATATTTTGCAAGCAATACCAGAGATTCGAGAGATATAATCTTGTACCACCATTCCCTTCAGAGCCACCCTTAAGTTTAAAGGTTTTTAGCCTTCCATAGAGCTAAGTTTTGATTTCTTAGATCTGATACCAGTATGTTTTCCCAGGTAATAAAGATAGTACAAAAACTTAAAAACTATTAGAGAGAGCGGAAGTTTAATAATAAAACACACCTTTCTTTTATATTATATTGAATTATGTGTGGATTCGATTATCCTTACAAAACTCAAATGATCCTTTATATAGGATTCTTAACGTTACCTAACCAGACAGGAGATAGAGGGTAGGGTCCTCTATTATTTGAACTTTTGACAAAACGGCACATAATAATATACATATACGTCATTGCTTACGACTGGCCTTCTAGATGTGGAGATAGAGGGTAGGGTCCTCTATTATTTGAACTTTTGACAAAGCGGCACACAATAATATACATATATATGTCATTGCTTACGACTGGCCTTCTAGATGCGGCAGTAGCGAGTCTTGGGAGAATATCTTAAGTTACCAATTCGGTCCTTCTGGATTGTTGTTAGGCAGGAATCTTCCCATCCTGGATCAACCATCACATCTTCATCCTCTTTTTCAAATGTCGTACCTATAGGAGTCAAGAAGCTTCCTGGCTCGTTGTAGTAATTCTTTGGATTCCATGGCGTCAGCTGCAATTGTTGGCCATATGTCTGAGTAGAAGTTGTCCTTTGATTTTGCTCCAAAGCATATTTGTCCTTTACACTGAAGTATGGAATGGACTTCTTCGACTGCTTCAACCATTCTAATGATGGCTGTTTGTTCCATGCTGTTTGCGACTCTTCGTAAAGCATTGGCTGCCCTAATGTCGATAGGCCTCGTGTTAGCTTCTGCTTGAATCCTTCTGTATTCTGATGACATTTTTGTTGGTGGTGGATTAAGGCTTTCTGGCACAGGTTGGAGATCTGGAACACGATTGTAGATGTTTTCTGCTCCTTGGTCTGTAAGGTACCATGCCAGTTCCCTGGGCTGTCCTCCTATTGAGCTTCTTCTGTTAGGGCTTGGCACACTGCTGCTGCTGCTTCCATCATCATTTCCTCTTCCTTGGGATCCTTGGCCTCTGCTATACATACTGCAATACAATTGTTAACAAGATGTGATAATGAGTCGGCTAAGACATTATTCTTTCCGTCTATGTGTTCTATTTTTATGCTTATTCCTGTTCCAGTAATGGCATCAGCAAACTTCACCCATCTGACTCTAGAGGCTTTGTTACTATTGGATTTGTTGTAGAAGCTGACTATCGCGCTACAATCAATTCAGATTGTTATTTCTTGTTTATCCAAATAGTAAATCTTCATTTTTTCCAGGGTGTTAATACAAGCATATATCTCTGCATCAATGGTTGACTGGACTTTGGTGAATTTGCCACTAGCGTAGGCACAGACTCTTTCAGTATTCCTTGGATCATCTTTCTTCTTTTTCCATTTAACTATGCCTCCCCATCCTTCCATGCATCCATCGACTTCAATTATGATGTAAGCATCTTCTGGTGGTATTGAGAGATCCGTTAGGTTCTGGACCTTATTCTTTATTTCTCTGATGATCTTGTAGTCTGAAGGTTTCATCCTTTTGTCTCTGTCGGTATTTGTTTTCTCATACAATGGTCGCAGCAGTACTCCTAACTTAGGGATATGCTGCCTTGCATAATTGAGTATCCCAAGGAAGGATCTTAGACCTTTCTTTGTTTTCAAGCTTTCTTCATCAAAGTCTGCAATCTTTTTGATGATATGTGGTTGCAGTTGTATGCTCCCTTCTCCGATTATTACTCCCAGGAAATCTATCTTGGGGACTGCTACCTTCATTTTGCTTGGGGAGAGAATAAGACCATTGTCTTCACATATCTTGAGCATTACTGTGAGATGCTTTGTGTGATCTTCTTCGTTTCTAGAGAATACCAAAATATCATCAATGTATACTGCTATAAAGCCTTCTGTCCCTGCAAAACACTTATTCATCTTTCTCTGAAAAACTGCTGGTGCATTCTTCAATCCAAAGGGCATGACTAACCATTCATAAAAACCGTTTGGGGTTATGAATGCTGTCCATGGTATTGATTCTTCCGCCATGGCCACCTAGTGGAACCCAGACTTCAAGTTAAACTTAGTGAAAATTTTTGCATTTTTCACCTTTTGAACAATGGTGTTAATGCCAGGTAATGAATACTGGTCTTTATACGTATTATCATTAAGAGATACGTAATTGAAGACTAGTCACTCCTTTCCTCTTGTCTCTTTTCCTGTTACTGGATCAACTATTGTTCCTGAGTTCACGAACATGGCGCGGGTACGGTGCCTGCTTTTGCTCTCCCTTATGACTCCGATTTTTAGAAGAGCATCAATATGTTTGATGAAGGCTGCTTCTATTGCTGGAGTGACGTCTTTCAAGGGTTTGTCTTCTATTGTTACATCAGGGTTAATGATGTCCAATTTGCACGTTTCCCCATTTTTCTTCCAATATCTCAAAGGATCTTCGCCTATGTACCCTTGCTCCTTTAGCCTTTCTAGGATTGGATCAAATCTCTTTATAAAGTCTGGACTTATGACTTTATAAACTGTTTCATGAGTCACTGTCATCTGGTATCAGAGCTAAGAAATCAAAACTTAGCTCTATGGAAGGCTAAAAACCTTTAAACTTAAGGGTGGCTCTGAAGGGAATGGTGGTACAAGATTATATCTCTCGAATCTCTGGTATTGCTTGAAAAATATTTTTGTACAATTACTCTGTTTACTCAAAACTATGAAAATCTTACAATGTACTTTTCCGAAGTTGTAAACAAAAACTTGGATAAGTTTGAAAATAGTTTTCTTTTATATTCTTTTTCTAAAAGGCGTGGCCCAAAAGTAAGCCCATAGGAGTGGCAGTAAGGGGTCCGATAATTGAAAAAGGGGGGAGGGGTCATTTTTCAAAATGGATAGTTTTTCTGAATTATAACTTCTTTTTAGTCAAGACACGGTTTTTATAAGATTATGAGTGAAAGGTATGAAAGAGCAATACAAGATTGGTATAAACATTCCCGGACGGCTAGCCTTGAGTATCTCGACTTATCTGGTGTTTCAAATATAAAGCTTTCTGATTTTAGTCAAAATATTGATGTTATCTACGATCGTCTTTTATTATCTTCAAAAGTATTTATTAAACATTTTCACGATTTAAAGTTAGAAAATAGTTTTATTAAAATAGAAATAGCAGAGTGTAAAAATCAACTTAAGAAAAACCAAAAGGAAACCAACAAAGCATTACAGCAGATTTCATCTGAAGTAAAAGGCACTAAACCCTTAACCAATGCTGAAGTCTTAGTTCTCGTAGAAGAAATTGCACGACAGCCTAAGAAGATAGAAGAAGAAGCTCTACGCCTAACTGCAGAGTTAGATAAGAAGCTAAAGATTGTCCAGGACCAAGATCAAAAGATTGAACACCTTATAAAGGAAGTTCAAGCTTTCCTTACTTCATGAACAATTTGGTTACCGCAAAAGTAAGCCCAGATTACATTGAAGCCCACCAAGTTACTCAAGAAATAGAATCTCCAGCAGTAGGATTCAGCGTTCCTAGTGAAATCAAAGGTGGTCAGGTAACACTGACAACAGCTTTGATCAAGCAAAACAACACCCTGGTCTACTTGTTACTAAAGCAAGCAGAAGAAGTTAGATCCATAAAAGAGCAGCTAGATAAAGTTAGCAGTAGCCTAAACACGTTCATAGAGAAAGAAAGGAAAAGTAAAGAGTCAGAAGAGTCGATCTTTGATCTATCCAAAAGATTAGGATTGATAGGAGTAACCGAAAAGCAAGTCCCAAGGACAAAACAAGGTCCAATCTTCTACTACAAAAATCCAAAAACCATCTTTACCTCTCA
>JARVZY010005470.1:17500-27500 GCA_030686995.1 Artemisia argyi | reverse complement strand
CTGGTAATAAATACCGGGACTTTGCAATATTTGATTGATTACAATTCTATAAATTCCATTTACTATAAACGCTCCCAGAGAAGTCATTAGAGGTATCTTTCCTATCAAAATTGTTTGTTCTTGGATATACCTACGCCTATCGTTTTTCCAAATGAGTCTAGCGGATACATATAATTCAGAAGAATATGTGAGTGATTCATACACAGCATCTCTTTCCTTTATCAGGGGTTCTACCAATTGATATCTTTCCAAAAATAATTCAAAGTCAATTTCTTGATTTGTATCTTCAATTTTAGGAAACTTAGAAAGTTCTTCTGTCAAACCCTGATCAATGAACCTACAAAATCCTTCAAATTGTATCTGATTAAATCCAGGTATTGTGGACATTGCGTCTATCCCGGATTATTTTGAAATTGTCAGTTATTTATATTCATCCATATCGAATTCTCTAAAAAAAAAAAAAAAAATACCATTTTTGCTGGCGCATTATCCATCAAAATCAAATCTAGCAATGATGGAATTTGGATTCTATGAATCTTTGACTGGAATCTATGAAATAGGTGGAATAAAAATTTATACTGAACTTGAATTAATTGTCATTTTTAAGAGATGCAACCGAAACAGAATTGATAAAACAGTCCTAGAAACCCAATTCTCCCACTTAGGCTTACAATGCTTTGGGATTGATAATATCAAAACTTATTAATTATATTATAATGTATAATAACGGCATAGATATTCTAATCTACTTCAATATTGAATACCAGAAAACTGTATGAATGTTGTATTTATTAACTTATATTATTATTAACGCGGGTATAGCTAATCTAGATCTCCGTCTTCTCTCTTCTTTTATTGCCCTCTTGTCCTGTCCTGTCGTGTCGTTAATTGACAGTATGACTTAGGGCTCAATATAATTTGACCGAACAAATCATAGTTTGGTAAACCACCTTGAATCTACTGCGGAGTGAAGGATCTTGGATCCAACGCATAACCCTTTGGGAATCAGAAAGATAAAGACGAGAAAGACCAATGAAATCAAGTTTCAAGATTGTATAGTTTAATGGTAAAGTTTGATTACCATTAATCCTCAGAATAGTTAACGAGTTTTTCCCTTTTATTTATATACTATGCATCACCTAAATCCTAAAGGCGGCTCCAGGCCTGAGTTATATTAAGTTAAGGTGGCCTTAGTTACCTATGGTATTTGTCTTATTACCTATTTCTAGTTGATTTATGAATGAAGGTGGCATAGGCCCCTATGGTCCAGTGGTTACGACCTCTCTCTTTCACGGAGAAAACGAGGGTTCAAGTCCCTCTGGGGGTATACCAAGACTAAAGACTATAGGAGTGGGATTTTCTATCAAGTGATCCGTATTTGTCAAGTCCTTCTATTAGTCTACTCAGAAGAGACTTTCTATTTTATATCAAATGTTATATTTGATTTCAAGTGATATGTATTTGTCAAGTCTACTTGGGAGACGAAAGGAAGTTGATTATGGAACGTCTAAAATGAATTAGGCGTTGGGTCGATGCCCGAGTGGTTAATGGGGACGGACTGTAAATTCGTTGGCAATATGTCTACGCTGGTTCAAATCCAGCTCGGCCCAACAATTCGCCAATCTACTATCAGATGGTATAACCCTCTTGTTCTTAAGAAATACCTGATACAAGACAAGAGAATAAAAAAAAGAATCTAAATTTTCTGCTAGATCTCTTCTTATTTCCCTGGGATTGTAGTTCAATAGGCTAGAGCACCGCCCTGTCAAGGCGGATGTTACGGGTTCGAGCCCCGTCAGTCCCGACGGATCCAATAAGTACATCAATTCGCCTCTCCATTTTCTGTGAAATGAAGGGACAGAGAGAATAATTGAATTCCGAAGGGGTTTCCCTCTATTTTTTTTTTTTCAGGATTCTCTCGAAGAAAGAACACACCCTAAAATAAAATGAAAATAACTAAAATAGTGAAGTTGACAGAATATTTCATCTTTTCGGCCGCGACTCGTCTTTCTCATACTTCTTTGTTTTGTCTTCCAAAGAAAAGAGGATCACTAAAATTTAAAACCTAATTCCTGTCTTTTTCCACTTCGCTTGTATTGTTTGTTGGTGGGGTTTTGTAGTTAATGGAAACGGACGGGTTAGATTATACTTCATTTGATGGTTCTAGAAGGAAGACCTAAGGTAGGTTATAGAAAAGAAAGAACAGAAAAGAAGGATAAATAAAGGAATTTTTGATTGGTCCGGGAATCCTATCTTGGATTCGGTATGGATAAAAGATCTTCATATGTTATATACTATTAATTCTCCACGACTAATTAATTTAATAGCTCAGATATTGTTATTCATGATATTGATCCGATTCAATATCATCGATAGGTAATGCATTCATTGAATTGACAGGTGAAAGATTTATCATCTCTATGGGATTAAATCCCGAGTTATTGTATTGTGAAATAAAAAAAAACGATGAGATTATGGAAGTAAATATTCTTGCATTTATTGCTACTGCACTGTTCATTTTAGTTCCTACTGCTTTTCTACTTATAATTTACGTAAAAACAGTAAGTCAAAATAATTAATTAATTACTTTAAATGAAACTCGACTTCTGAATTCTTTGAAGAAATCAAAAGAAAAGTATTCTATTTTTGCTGAAATCAAGGGGCTATAATCGGCGATATTCTATGAGATCCGAGAGTATGGTAAGTAAGAAATTGCTTTATTACTTACCATACTCTCTATTAGTGTTATAGTAGTGTATAAAGTTGTACTTGACTTTCTAATAAAAAGGGTATGCTATATTAGCTTCTATCTTCAATCTTCAATTCAATATATGTAGTTATTAATCCATATTTGGAATTGACGTAGGACCCAATCTTTTCTTTCATACATTTATATATATATATATATTTATATTCCAATGAATCTGAAAACTTCCAATGAATCTGAAATAATTGTTTTACTGTTATAGAATACATTTCTCCACTAGAATCTAATGGAATTTCGAAATGAAGATATTTTTATTTGAAAATTATTTCAATTTAAATAAAGAATGCGTTGCAGAACGATCTATAAAACAATTGATACCTTTTCATTTCTCAACTAAATTAGGAGTGCTTCTAAAGTCCACTTCTTCCCCATACTACGAGTGAAAGGGAAAAAGTAAAGACTACCATTAAAGCAGCCCAAGCGAGACTTACTATATCCATGTGAATTATGTCCCTTATCTCTATGATAGAATTATTCCATTATTGCTCACTAATAATAGTAGAATGAATGGTCCAGAGTCAAAAAGGGATTCTGGGCGAACACTATTGATGAATCAATCAAATAAATGGATTTTAAAAATTCCTATATGATTTATAATCCGTACCCTTTCCCGATTG
This sequence comes from Artemisia argyi, assembly GCA_030686995.1. Taxonomy (NCBI): domain Eukaryota; kingdom Viridiplantae; phylum Streptophyta; class Magnoliopsida; order Asterales; family Asteraceae; genus Artemisia; species Artemisia argyi. The sequence continues at coordinate 24,116 of JARVZY010005470.1, read as the reverse complement.
TCTCTCTGAAGGAGTTGGGATATAGTATATTATACTCTTGACGAGGGGTAAAAATTGTTTTGGGCTTTTTTTTTTATTTTCTATAAAAGGTAAATTATCTATCCAATCTCAATCTAATAGTGATTGAATGCCTGAACACTCAGAGATTCTCGCGAGTCTATATATGTAGATTACAGTATAGAAAGTACTTTCCCAACTAGTAGTGGAATTCTCGGCCGGTTATCCAATGTAATTCAAGACCCAATCAATAGACATTACATTAGCAGTAGAAGAGAATCTGGAAGTCTTGCTTCGACCATTATAATCTTTCTTTGAATTTTAGATTCAAAGATTTCCAATCTTTTACAAAATCCCCAGAACATAAAAAAATAGCGGAACAGAACAAGAGATTTCGATTCGTTTGTTGATGAGGCGGCACCCGGATTTGAACTGGGGAAAAAGGATTTGCAGTCCCCCGCCTTACCACTCGGCCATGCCGCCAAAACGATACACAATAGGATAAAAATTTCCCTTTTTGAGTTGTATTAGTAAACTTGAGTTTATTGTACTTGCATCCCTTTTTAATCCTTTTTTCTAAATTTAGAAAAAATTAGAAAAGAAACCGTTTTTCCCCTTTTGATTGTATTTGATCTGCCCCTTCGATTGATTGTATAGTATCTCAAAACACACAAACTTCCACTCACTTTTATATTGAAAAATCAAATGTATATTTTCACTCAAAAAGCCTAAATTTATGGGAACCATTAACTATTTATTGACTGACAATTCGTGAATTATTCTTGGATTTGAATATCAATTTTGGTTTGCCTAATGACATAAGAATAAGCAAAAATTTTTTGATACATACTTAATTTATTTTTTTAATCAAAAATCCTTCTCAATTTCCATTATAACAAAAATTATAGGTATATGTAAACCCCAGAACGGATATTCTTATACAGATACCAAATTGGCTATTTATATTATAGTATGTTGCCTATAAATAAAGGGAATTCGTTGGAACAAAAAAAGGCCTGGCTGGGTATTGACCGGGCCAGGCCCAAAAGGCACTTCGAACAAAATAAAAGAAAGAAGGTGTTCTTTATTTATCTTTCTATTTGGATCTTTCGAGCATCTAAATTGAATTGCTAATTATATAATAACGATAAAGAATGTGAAAGAAATACTTTCTTTAATCCTTACTTGATGTGTAATGTAACATAGTAATTATCTTTTTCAATTGGGAGAGATGGCTGAGTGGACGAAAGCGGCGGATTGCTAATCCGTTGTACGAGTTATTCGTACCGAGGGTTCGAATCCCTCTCTTTCCGTTTCCGTTGATGAGTTTCCATTTTTTCTTTCAAATTTTGCAAACCCCTTTTTATTTTTTCCTTGTTAAATGTGTGGAATAGCTAAAAAAAATCTTAAGAAAATTATAAAATCAAGCAATAAAAACAAAAAAATTATTCTTCACGTCCAGGATTACGTCCTGGATCATTGGATAGGAATCCAAAGATGAAGAGAGAAACAAAGAATATTACTACTGTATAAACGAAAAGTTTGAGAGTAAGCATTACACAACCTCCAAGATCATTTTTTGAAAAAGAAAAACGAGAAAAGACAATAGATCCTCCATTTTTATATCACATATCCTATTTTGACACCAAGAAAAGAATTCTAGAAATAGAAAAGAATGTTCAGAAATTCAAATGAAGTTGAAATTTGTAATCAGAGTCTTTGATTACCACAAATCACTTTCATACCCAAATTAGATATTGTAAGGGACCCGAAGCTAATAAGGTATTTCGCCGTAAAAAGGATTAAAATCAGGAAATAGGGCGTCTCGTGGCTATCCGAGAATTTCAATGTTTGAATCGAAGGTTCATACTGTCAGACTTATTTGATCTTATCAATTGTTATAATTTTTCTCGAATAAATATGAATTTTCTAGGATAGTATTAAAGATCTTATCGAAAACTTACAGCAGCTTGCCAAACAAAGGCTAAAAGAAAAAAGAACAGGGGTATGACTGGCATAACATCTACGATTGGATTCAAAAAAGCATAGGCTTCGGGCAATTTGGCCAAGAAAAGACTACTCGGATAAAGGGCAGAATTAAGACAGATCAAACTAAAGATATTAAGCATAACAGACATTTTTTTCGTCGAGATAATTGCATTTTGATTGAGTTATTGATATAAGGAAAAATGAAGTAAAGTAAGGTAGACAAAAAATCCTTCTTTTTCCGCTCAATCAAAAATCCTCCGATTCTCAAAGGAGAATAGAAGAAATCATACTTTCATACAATATCTTAATTGAATTATATGTAATGATCAATAAATTCCATTGAATTAATTCTAGAGATACACATGCCAAAATCCTAGCACGAATCTATAATAGATTCTATAAAGAATAAAGATTTTCTATAGTTGGACTGGAATTGACGAACACTTAATACCAATATTATTCTTTAATAGTATAAGTATCCAATAAAAATAGAAATGGGGCGTAGCCAAGCGGTAAGGCAACGGGTTTTGGTCCCGCTATTCGGAGGTTCGAATCCTTCCGTCCCAGAGCATATCCATTGTATTCTAATACTTCTTTTTTGTTCAACAAGGTTCTGTTTCAAGGTTTGGATAGACTTTTTTTATTCTTCGCGGAATCATATCTGACTTTTTCACAAACCAAACTAAATCGAGTTCAAATGACATGCAAAAGTAACTGAACCCTTTTGTGACCCATAGAAAATGGGGCATAGATCACAGTTGGAAAAAGATTACTTAACCTCAGGTTAAAAAAATATGAAAATACATATAAAACGAGGAAGTGCTTAGCCTATAGGTATGTATGGTTATCCTATTTCAGTGACAATAGTGTTTCCATTTTTGTGAAAACTAAATTGCATCCCTAAAATATGAAAATTTAAATATTTAACAATGATATTTCTTTTTATTGTTCGATCTATTTAGCTTATTTGCTTTGCATCATTGACAATTCCATTTGAAAAGAAAGAGAGATCTTGCTTTTTTATGATAATAAAAAGGAGTAAAACTTGACTCAAAGAATGATGTAGAAGTAGAAAACTTTTTCAACTATCAAGATTTGTAATGATTCCTTCTAGGTTGGGAAGTTGAAAATGGTCAGTCTATCTTATTGAGTCACTTGAAGAGGCAGAGTCAAATAGAATTTATTTATTTATTTTATTTGTGCGATTTCTGTTAGTTATGTTATTTCTATATTTGGATTTCTTAATATTTCTGTTAGATATTTTTTTGAGATAGAGATTTATAGAAAAATGTTATATTCAGACAAAAAAAGACGGCATTTTGCTAAAATTTATTCAGAAAAATCTTTATTATCTGTGTAGATATTCTCTATTAAATATAAATAACTATGTCTCTGTACCGACTGAACCAATGACTATTCATGATTCCATAATTGAATCAATTCCATACTGGTTCCAAATTAGAGGAATGTTATGGTAAAACTTCGTTTAAAACGATGTGGTAGAAAGCAACGTGCGACTTGAAGGACATGATCCGGTGTGGATTCTTATTGTTACATCCACCATTTTATATAGGAATGAAGGTGCTCTTGGCTCGACGTCGTTTGTTCTATTCTACTAGAACCCTTCTTTTTTTATTGGGTTCTAATGTAAATAGTTCATGATGGAGCTCGAGTAGAAAGTATTTATTAATTTCTCAGGGGCAACGATCTAGGGTTAATGCCAATTAATAAATTGGAACAACTTCGTAAGTATATCTTCGATATAGAAATCGAAAGGATTCCATTCCAACAAATTTTCAAAATTGTTGGAACGGCTAAAACTTTTTCGATCGACAGTGTATCGCGCATGAATCAACCTCGGTATGATTCTTTGATAGAAAGAAATCCCAAAAGGGGTATGTTGCTACCATTTTGAAAGGATTAAGAAGCACCGAAGTAATGTCTAAACCCAATGATTTAAAACAAAAATAAAGGATCCCAGAACAAGGAAACACCACTTCAATTGTCTCACGGATCCGAATAAAGAATCCAAATAAATTTTAAACGAGACAAAAACGGTGGGTTAAAGACCACTCAATAAAAAAATATCTTAAAAATCTTTAATATATTTGAGAATTATTATTATTATATTATTGAACTTGAGTTATGAGTACAAATGATTTTTTTTCAGCAACGCAGCTAAATAAAAATGACTATGAGTTAAATTGAAATTTGAAATTATATTATAGAATAATTCATTTTACAGATTTTCTATTTATTCTAATTCTAATTTTATCCATAGACAAAACATCATTTTTTCTCGAGCCGTACGAGGAGAAAACTTCCTATACGGTTCTAGGGGGGGGGGGTTCTTTTTCATCTACATCTATCCCGATGAGCCGTCTATCGAATCGTTGCAATTGATGTTCGATCCCGAAGAGAAGGAAGAGATCTTCAGAAAGTGGGTTTTTATGATCCGATCAAGAATCAAACTTATTTAAACGTTCCCGCTATTCTCTATTTCCTTGAAAAAGGTGCTCAACCTACAGGAACTGTTCAGGATATTTTAAAAAAGGCAGAGGTTTTGCCCTAATCAAATGAAATTCAATTAAATTAAGGAAATAAAAAATAAGGGTAGGATAATGATTTCTATATCATTTTGGATATCTTTTCTATACTATGTTTTTTTATTTCCTTCTTTTCTTCTTCTATTCGTATCTAGTTATCATTGTTTTTATAGAATCCTTTTTGATAGAATCTTTTTTGATAGAATCCTTTTCTAAGGAAACCCTTATTTGATTCATCCTCACAAAATAGAACTATTTTGGCATTACCTGCAATTGGATGGTTTTCATTCGACCTCTAATATCAAGTAAGAAACAAGGAATCGAAGTTCTTTATTCTATATGGATTCAATACACTCTTGATTGCATAAATACTTTTTCTACTTCTTCTTTGTTTATTCTCCATCTAAACTAAAATTTTTAGTATATATGTATATGCAGTGCCAATCCAACACAAGTCCCTTTTTTACTATTCTTTCAATTTAAGTTCTTGTTTTTTTTTTCCATCGTATTCCTTTCTTAACGTTTATATTGACAACATTGTATCGAACAAATATAATTCATCGTGATAAGCAGTTCTATTTATTTCCGTCCCATAGGTTTTCTTTTTTACCTGTTGATTCAAATGATGGGTTCGTTGGATTTGATACCCGGATTTTTGATTGAAAAAGTGTATAACATAGAAATAGGGGATGGTCTAGCATTTTTTACATTTCTTTATTTATTTTGATCGGGAATTTTTTTTCATCTAATTTAGTCATTTTTATGTTCCAAATAGATTAGAAATTTTTTTCTATTTTTTATTTCGTAGATTAATGCTTTGATTTAATAATTTTTTTTTATTCTGATTGTATCTACATACCCCTTTTTCTATTTGGGTTGCTAACTCAACGGTAGAGTACTCGGCTTTTAAGTGCGGCTAGGATCTTTTACACATTTAGATGAAGCGAGGGATTCGTCCATACCATCGGTAAAGTTTGGAAGACCACGACTGATCCTGAAAGGGAATGAATGGAAAAAATAGCATGTCGTATCAATTAAGAGTTTTGAGAATATTTTATTCTTTCCGGCTCGGTACAAAGCCTTCTTTAATTTATTGAAAGGTAGGAAACTAAAGTCAATTTCAAGTTGGGTCGAATTAATAAATGGATAGGGCCCCAAAGCTTCAATTCATTTCATTTTTTTTTAGGGAAAGAAAAAGCAACGAGCTTCCGTTCTTAATTTGAACGATTACCCGATCTAATTAGACGTTAAAAAAATATTAGTGCCCAATACGGGAAGGCTTTCTCCCAGGAATGTATTCCTGATTTTTTAATGAATCCTAAATATTATCATTCTCCATTTCATAATGGAAACGTATGTGTATAAGAAACAGTATATTGATAAAAAATTTCCAAAATCAAAAGAGCGATTAGGTTGAAAAAAGTAAAGGATTTCTAATCATCTTGTTATCCTATAATGAAAACGAACATAAATACTTAAATTTAAATGGAAAAAGAGAGGATAGAGAATCCGTTGATAAGTTTATCTGTATCCGAGGTATCTATTTGGTTTGTACTATAATACCTTGTTTTGACTGTATCGCACTATGTATCATTTATAATCCCAAAAATCCTCTACCTTTCATTTAAATAGAATTTCAAATGGAGAAATTCCAAAGCTATTTAGGGCTAGATAGATCTCAACAACACTCTTTCTTATATCCACTTATCTTTCAGGAGTATATTTATGTACTTGCTCATGATCATGGTTTAAATAGATCTATTTTGTTGGAAAATGTAGGTTATGACAATAAATTCAGCTTACTAATTGTGAAACGTTTAATCATTCGAATGTATCAACAGAATCATTTTATTCTTTCTGTTAATGATTCTAAACAATTGGGGCACAACAATAATTTTTATTCGCAAGTAATGTCAGAGGTTTCTTCAATTATTCTGGAAATTCCATTGTCTCTGCGATTAATATCTTCCCTAGAAAAGAAAAAGAAAGGGTTAGTTAAATTCGATAATTTACGATCAATTCATTCAATATTTTCTTTTTTAGAGGACAACTTTTCACATTTAAATTATGTATTAGATATACTA
>JARVZY010005469.1:0-29962 GCA_030686995.1 Artemisia argyi | reverse complement strand
AGGCTTATAATCAGATTATGTACAAAAAATGGTCTTGCCACCCTTATCGAACATGATAAACATAGTTCCATGCTTCTACTCCACCAACAGGAACCAACAGAGCAGTATAATGAAAATACAGCAGCAACAAACACAGTGGAAATTTTGATGATTGAGGTGACATACAGAGAGGAAATAGAAAAGTTTGGTTTCAGGATTTCTGATGGATTGTTGAAGTTGGAAGAGCTGGTTGCAACAAGGTTTCAGCTCAATCTTGGAAGCTTTAAACTCAAATATGTAGACGCAGATGGCGATTTGATATGGATTGCATGTGACATTGCCTTAACGGAATCAGTTGGTGAATTCAGACAAACGGACCATCAAACTGTGATCAGACTCTTGGTTTTTGCCTGATGAACATTTGCCTGTTGTTCCTAATAGCCCTAACGTTTAGCCAATTAGCCCTATTTGATTAGTTTGAGCCATTTTATAGAGAATGAGATCATGGTGTACTAGCTAGTAAAGGAGGTGATGACACAGTACATTCTTTGCAGTAAATAGTTGTATATATATCACATGATGCTTAAAGTATTTGTACGTTGAAGTGTGTCAATCAAAATTTGGAGTGTGTTGCGTTCTGAAAGTAGTAGTGGAGCTTATTTCTTGATCCATATTTAAGTTCAATAGATAGATTTATGTAATAAAACAACAGGAAAGGACATCATAAGTGTCGACAACTTAATGGTTGTTATTATTAAGGGGCTTGTTTAAGTAATTTCCTGCAGAAGGTTCAGATGCTACTAAAAGTTCCTTTCCGTAGCGTCCAAGGTCTTCGGTATCTGCAATGACACTAGAAACGCGTTAGCCTCGCCCCGGGTGTTATCCCAGGACCAAGCTCCGGCGTAAGAGTAAGTAACGGGCTTAGTTATATGTGTGTGTGTTTTTCACTAAAAAGGTCTTAAATACATGTGAATAAATGAGTTTTATTTATACTACTCCAAGACTGTACCTTTTTACTATTGCGACACTGTGCGGGAGACAAGTAGGTTACTATTCCTGACATATAGGGTATGTTCTGACAAGCCACCCTATTGTTAGGGTGTCAGATGGATTATCCCACGTGGTCGACACAATCCCGAGATCTAAGGGATTGACGGACGACTTTGTCTAGTGGGTCCGATGTTGCCCCGGACAATGGATCCGTCTGGACACATGACCGGACGGTTACATACACGAACATGTCCCCCCCCCAGTGTCATGCCATAATTCTGAAAAATTGTGGGATGACATTTTGCTTTTGCTTTTTGTCCGGTAGCGTTCGCGTCCCCTCGTCTTTTTACCCCATGTCCTTTGTAAGGGCTAACTGTTCACAAGGGTTTTGGGCCTAGCCCACTATGCCAAAGCCCATTAGGAGTTAGTGGGTGAAACATGTTTTACTGTGATGCGGTGGATGTTGACACGTGTGGAGAGAGCCTTATGTGTGTGGCTGAGATCAATCCGCGTGTAAGATTGACTGACGAGACGTTTCGTCTTTTTCCTTCAAGCCCCTATATAAAAGGTTCACTTGATTTCATTTTTTACCGTTTTCACATTGGCTTTGTGCGTGTAAATTTGCCATCTGCTTCCTCGTTTCCCATTCAGGTGCATTCTTCATTTCTTGTCTATTTCTTGTCCGGGTCGGCGCAAGAAGGACCCTCCGGTTCTATGACGGAGGAGATTATTCCTAAGTTTGATTTGCACACGTATACCTCTACCATGACGGAGGAGGACGTGAGAGACGTAGCGAGGTTGTATGGGATTCCGGAGGATCTCCATCCAAGAGTTCCTCCGGAGGGCATGACTATGAATAAACTTCCGGCCAACGCTATTGGTATATATGAGCAGTATCTGGAGTTTTCTGGGGTTCGTGTTCCTTTTTCTACTTTGCTCCTTCAGATTATCAAGTACTTCCGGGTGCATCTTTCTCAGTTGGTTCCGATCGGCTTGACCAAGGCTATTTTGTTTGAAATATATTGCCGGAGCCTGGGCTTCCCTCCTACCTTGACTTTGTTCCGGTTATTTTATACTCTTCAGAAGCAAGGTCACTGGTTTTCCTTTGCCCGTAGGACTGGTAGAGCCGCTCAGAAGAGGATTTTCAACGAAACTTGTTCAAGTTTGAAACACTGGAAGGATAGATTTTTTCTTATTGATCGTAGGGCCATTCCCGATGCCATGGCTTGGAGGCATCAGGATTCTAGCGTCGCCGATACCCCGCCGTTCGGAGGATATAACGAAGAGCATGTGGCCTTACTGACGGAGACTGTCGTTGATATCCGGCCCATTCATTCGGCCTTGTTGTTTGAGTCGGGATTGACAAAGATCTGGGCGCACCCGGGACTGCATCCTTGTTTTAAGGATTATGAGGGGAATGGTAACACACCGTCCATGTACTTGTTTTATCATTATTGTCATTATATCTATATATATATATATATATATATATATATATATATATATATATATATATATATACATATATATATATACATATATATATATATATATATATATATATATATATATATATATATATATATATATATATATATATATTATTTACCTTCGTCCTTTCCCCATTTTTATATTTGAAGCTTAATTTCCTTCTTTGCAGTTGTCACTATGTCTCGGTATCTCAGGTTTTCTTTGGTGGAGGGCTCTAGGATTGGGAGGGGTGCACCTATAGCAGAAGGTGAGGCTATTCCTCAGCACACCCCCCCCCCCCTTGCGGCCGATAAAAATATTCCGAACAAAACCGGGTTGATGAAGGTTGCTGAGAAGGCTGATCAGCGGGTGTTGGATACCCGCCTGGCTAAGGAAAGGAAGAAACAAAATGCCCCTCCTCGACAACCCGCTAAGAAGCGTCCGGCTGGTGAATCTACCCGGCCGTCCAAGAAAAGAACCAACTTGACAGTTGTTGAGGATGTTGACTTGACATCTGATGAGGATGAAACTCAGACCCACTCTCCTTCACCCATCAACGTTCATCGTCCAGAAGAAACTTATGTGACTCATGAGCAGCAGGATACTTTGAATGTTGAGACGATGGTAGAAACAGGAGTTGAGAATGAGGATGATGCCACTGGCGAGGGCGGTGGGAGTGGTCCGGTAGGTCCAACCGAGGGGGTTTCTAATGCCGACCGTCCTTTTCCCGAAGGTCTTCATGCTTCATCGTCTGGTGGCCCAAATGCTCAATTCTCTAGGGGAACGGGCTCCGGGGGTAAGTAGCTCCCTTCTTACTTTTAGTTGTATTTGTATTGCTGTCTGTTTTTTTTTTTTCTTAGGTAATTTCTTCCGACGGGGTGACATGTCTACTGAGCCTTTCGTCCCCGCTTGGAAGCTGACGGCGGGTGTGAGTTTAAATGATGCTGAAGTCTGCAGAGAGTTAATGATTCTTCTGGCTCCCCCTTCGGCTCGGGCGGAGCAGTCAGACTTGACTGACTATCAGGCGACCCAGCGGGCCTGGTTCGAACTGTGCCGCAGCCATCTTGCTCAAGCGGACGTTCTTCAACGTTTTGAGAACTTAAATTATCATTATGCGCAGTTGTACAAGGATCATGAGAGCTGTGGGAGCCAAGCTGACCGGGTAAAGGAGCTTGAAACTCATCTCGAAACTCGGGATCAAACTGTTGAGGGTCTGACTAAATCCAACAGAGAACTTCAGCAGGAAAATCAAAGTTTGGTTGACCGGGCTGCTGAATCATCTATCAAGTTGACTGCTGTGGAAAAGGAGAAGGATGATCTCTTGGGAAAGAACAAAGAACAACTTGTCCGGATTCAACAGCTGGAGGCAGCCTTATCACTGAAGGAGACCGCCTTAGATGAGTCTGAGAGAAAAGGAGTTGATCTTGCGAAGAAAGTGGAACAACTGATCGTTGAGACTAGCCAAGCGGAGATTCTGAGATTTAACTACGTCCGCCAGCTTGTTCCCACCGTTGTCAAGAGACTCCGAGGCAGTGAGGAATATCAGATGGCTTGGGCCGAAGCCTTCAATGCCTCCCTGGATGCCGGATGGCTAAAGGGCATAGGATATGGCCGAGATCAAGATGAGGTGGATGCTATTATTGCCAATAATGAGAATTTTGAGCTGGAGCCTGCCTTAAACTTTAAAGAAATTTATGACGGCCTGTTTGACCGTCAATTTCCTTATGTTGAGAAGATTGCTTCGTCATACCGGCTACCTCTCGCAGATCTCATGAATATCCTACCTGCTGGGGAAGAGGTTACTCCGGGTGCCGGAGCATCCGGGCCTGATGCCTCCGTTGAAGATGCTCCAAATCTGTAGCTTGGCTGGATGTTTTTATGTTTAACTCTTTGAAACATTTTATTTGGCAATGTAATAACAATTATTGATCGGTTATGTATATATATGTTTTGTGGGTTAGCGGCCTGCCGTTCCCCTTCCTCTTTTTTCTTTATATGTGTTGATTGTGAGTTTTTTCTTTTTGTACTTGAAAGTCGTTGTCGTTAGCAATCTGCCTTAGATGCCGGAGCACGAGTTTTACTTTCCCTTCTTGCCTCTAGCGCCGGAGGGCTTCTGGGACTTGTTTTATTATTTGACCTACCTCACCTCTAGCGCCGTAGCGCTTTAGGGGGAGGCGGTATCCTCTAGCACCGGAGCGCTTTTGGGACTTGTTTTATTATTTGACCTACCTCCCCTCTAGCACCGTAGCGCTTTTGGGGGAGGCGGTATCCTCTAGCACCGGAGCGCTTTTGGGACTTGTTTTATTATTTGTCCTACCTCCCCTCTAGCACCGTAGCGCTTTTGGGGGAGGCGGTATCCTCTAGCGCCGGAGCGCTTTTGGGACTTCTTTTATTTGTATACATGTATGTGTGGTATCCGGACAAAGGTAGCTAATCTTCGTCCGGATTTCCATATCACCATCAATAAACCATTGTTGAAAATTGCTCCCCTGATCAACCGGAGGGAGACTTAATATTTGCATTAATCAAAAGTGCCACAATATGACATAACAGTCTTACACTTGGAATTCTAAGCAGAATACATATTATAAGTAACAATTCCGGAGGTTGACGGCATGCCACTTCCGGGGAACTTCCTGATCGTCCATCGTCTTCAACTTATAAGATCCATTATGATAAGCTTCCATCACCTGATATGGTCCTTCCCAATTTGGACCTAGCTTTCCTTGATCTTCTTGCCTACTGGCTTCATTTCTTCGGTAAACGAACTCGCCCGGTTTGAACGATACCGGATGGACTTTCCTGTTGTAATATTTTTCTATCTTTGTCTTATATCTTGCTTCTCTTACCGCTGCTTCTTCCCTCCTTTCTTGCAGTATATCCAGGTTTAGGCGTATTTCTTCTTCATTCATTCCTTTTTGTATCATCATGGTCCGGTATGTGGGCATACCTATTTCCGCCGGTATGACTGCCTCGCTTCCATACGTGAGGCTGAAGGGGGTTTCACCGTTGCTTGTTTTAATGGTGGTTTTGTGAGCCCAGAGGACATTGGGAAGTTCATCTACCCAGCCGGCTTTCTCCCTTCCTAACCTCCTCTTAATTCCTTTCATTAGGCTCTTGTTGGCCGCCTCAACTAATCCGTTGGCCTGTGCATGGGCCACCACCGTGTTTATTTGTCGCACGTTCAATCGGGCACACCACCCTTTAAATGGATCATTGACGAACTGGGTCCCATTGTCCGTGACAATGATTCCGGGCAATCCAAATCTACAAACGATGTTGTCCCATGTGAATTTTATGACTTCTTTGCCTGTTATTCGTGTGAGCGGTTTTGCTTCTACCCATTTGGTGAAATAGTCAATCGCGACTATAACAAACTTGGCTTTACCAGTAGACTGTGTCAGGGGACCCAAAATGTCCATTCCCCATTGATAAAATGGCCAGGGTACCATGATGGATGTCAAGTGGGTCTTTGGCAACCTGGGAACGGAAGCATGAATTTGACACGAGTCACATTTATTTATCTCTTCCCTGGCGTCCCTGTGCATGGTGGGCCAATAGTATCCCTGTTGCATGGCTTTAGTGACCACCATTCGTGGCTCCGAATGCATGCCGCACGCACCCATGTGAATCTCCCGGATAACATAATTGGCCTGTAAAGGTCCAACATATCTGAGCATTGGTGAGAGATAAGATTTTTTGAATAACACCCCGTCTTCCATCACATACTGGTTGACTTTCATTCTCAACGTTCGAGCTTCGTCTTTATCCTCCGGCCATACTCCCTCTTCCAAACAACAGACGATAGGAGTCATCCAGTTCTCACCTTCTTCCTCCACGACCGAGTTTACCTCCTCTTTATCGACCGACCGCTTTGACAACACTTCCACAAGTATCTCCTTCGTCAAATGATTGAAGGCCACCGTAGCTAACTTGCTTAGGACATCCGCCTTTTGGTTTTGTGATCGCGGGATATTACAGATCGTGAATTCTTTGAAGACCGATGAATATTCTTTTGCCTTGGCGAGGTACTTGACCATACTTGTGTTTGTGGCCGTATAGTCTCCGTTCAGCTGATTGGCCACCAATTTGGAATCTACACAAGCCTTTATATTCCAGACCCCCATATCCGACGCGATTCGCAGGCCGGCCAATAATGCCTCATATTCGGCCTCATTGTTAGTGCTGGTGAAGTCTAACTAGAGGGCGTATGTGTACTCAGTCTTGGTGGGGCTAATGAGGACAAGCCCTGCCCCGGACCCTTTCGTATTAGATGCCCCATCGGTATATAAGGTCCATCGTCCATTCTCGTCTTTGCTTTCCTTCCGGGCGGGTTGCTGGAAATATGTTGGGGAATGATTTCCGATCGGAGCTTCTGATAGGAAGTCCGCCAGCACCTGTCCTTTGACTGCATTCCGGGGCATATATTCTATGTTGTAAGCGCCTAATTCGACTGAGTATTTGGCGAGCTTTCCGGACACCTGAGCCTTGTTAAGGATCTGTTTGATGGGTTGATCCGTAATGACTTTGATTGGGTGGGCCTCAAAATACCGTCTTAACCTTCTTGACATGTGTAGCAAGGATAGCGCCAGTTTTTCCATGGGGGCGTAATTTCTCTCGGCCTCATTTAAAGTCCGGCTAACATAATGCATCGGTTTTTGTCTTCCTTTCCTCTCGGTTAGAAGCACGGCACTTACTGATTCGTCTGCCGCCGCAAGGTATACATATAGGTTCTCTTTACGTGCCGGGGTTGTGAGCGATGGAAGATCCATGATGAGTATCTTCATGTCTTGGAAGGCTTTTTCTGCTTCCTCCGTCCATTTGTATTTCTCTTTGTTTTCTTTAGTAATGTTCTTAAGGGTATTAAAGAAAGGTAATGCTCGTTCGGCCGATCGAGAGAGGAACCTATTCAGTGCCGCTAACTTTCCACTGAGACTTTGCATTTCTCGGAGAGTGCGTGGCGATTGCATATCTAAAATGGCCTTCGTCTTCTTGGGGTTTGCCCGGATCCCTTCCGACGTCACGAGGTATCCTAAGAATTTTCCTTCTTCCATCCCAAACGAACATTTTTGTGGATTCAACTTCATGTTGATTTTCCTCAAATTGGAAAATGTTTCAGCGATATCTTCTATCATGGTCCTCTCTTCCCTACTTTTAATTACCATGTCATCGACGTAGGCCTCCAAATTCCTTCCCAACTGACTTTGAAACGCTGCGTCAACCAGTCGCTGGTAGGTGGCCCCTACGTTTTTTAAACCAAACGGCATCTTGGTGTAACAGTATGTTCCCTGATCGGTGTAGAAGGCTGTTTTTTCCTCGTCTTCGACGTCCATCTGCATCTGATGGTAGCCCTTATATGCGTCTAAAAAACATTTGTACTTATATCCCATGACGGACTCAATTTTCCAGTCTATATCCGGTAAAGGGTAGTAGTCCTTCGGGCAAGCAGAATTAACATTTTTGAAGTCTACACACATCCTCCAACTACCATCAAACTTTTTTACCAGGACCGGGTTCGAGATCCATGTCGGATATTTAACCGGACGTACTATGCCCGCCCGAACCCATTCATCGACCTCCGTCAACACTGCACGGCTTCTGTCCGAGGCCAACACGCGCCTTTTTTGGCTCACCGGTTCTACTGAAGGGTTTACATTCAGGCGGTGTTCCATTATCCTTCTGGGGACTCCTGTAATATCGGTCGGCTCCCATGCTAACACATCCATGTTTTGGACGAGGACTGTTTTTAGAAGCTTCCGGGTTTCATGGGTGAGGTTTTTGCCAATGGTGACGAGTTGATCCGGATAGGCGGGGTTGACCATTATTGTTGCCGATACGGTTTCCTCCGGTTCTGTTCTCTTTTCCGTTTCTTCTTGCTCTAATAATGCTTGTTCCTTTTCCAACCTTCGGCACTCAGAGACAACGGCCGAGCGAGTTACTAGCGTTGCTACTCCCCTTGGCGTGGGGAACTTCATCATTGAATGTATGGTGGATGGTATAGCCTGAAGACTTCGTAACCCTGTCCTTCCTAGGATAACATTATAGGGAGATGATGCTCTTATGACCGTGAATTTCATCAAAGTCCTCCGTGACAACCCTTCATTCCCGAACTCTACTTCCAACTCTATCTTCCCTAGGGGTTTCGTCACGTTTCCAGCAAAGCTTAACAAGTCTGTATATGTCGGCCTTAATCGAGACCTGATGGCTGGGCTAAGGTTCTCGAAGCAGTGCTCGAACATGATTTCCACAGACGCCCCTCCGTCTACGAATATTCGCCTCACCAAGTACCCTTCTATCATCGCTTCCACTATGAGAGGTTCATCTGATAAGTCATCTGGGTGGACGGGAGGAAACATGATAGGAGCTTTCATCCACTCTTCCTGATGCGTGGGAATCGCAACAGGCTTTACCTCTCGAGGGATCTCGAGAAGCTTACAACCCCCACCAGGCAGTGTACCTGATCGTTGTAGTATAGTATAGTGACAAGTACCGGGGGATTGATCGTTCAGCTTAGGAATAGTGTCGCTAGGATTAGAAAGCCTAAATACTAGTTCTAAAGGTGAGGGATGATTATTTTTGTATTTTTATATTTTTTAGAAAGCATGTAAATATCTCGGGTTTGAAGGAATTAGGCGGAATTAGTTGCTAATCAACTAACCCAATACTAAGATGCAATCAAAATAAAATACTAAAAATGAAAATAAGCTAATTATACTAAAGTTGTGAGCAGTAATTGGAGAAAATGTGTTTACTTAGATTTCATTACTCCCTAGACATCTTTTACACGTTAATTACTTGTTATAATTTCATGGATGACGGATCGTATTCCTTAATACCATTCATGGGGTGGCACACATAACTCCCCAATTCTATGAGCTCTTATCTCCTCCTACACCATGCCCAGCACAACTACAGGGATTGTAAACAGTGGCTCATGCATTAAATACAACCAATAAAGACCTAGTTTGCCTCGGTTCATGTTTCTTAAGACGTTCAAGCATGTTACCAAGTGGAGATCTGCCAGTTTTCTTAAGCCTAACATATAAATCATTCATCCAAAACAAGAATAAACAAGTAATCAACACATAATTAACATCTAGGTTTCATTAGATCTAAGCAAACACAAGATAGATCTAGCCTAGCATGATAGAATTAAGATAAGAACAAGATATAGACAACCAACACATAGACATATTGATTGAATTAAAGGAACACTTATCTCAATTACAATGCAAGATATCAAGGGTTTGGAACCCTTGAAAAACCTGTAAAAGTTGCACCAAAATCGTACTTAGGGTTTCTCCAAAACTTCTCTCTTTAATGTGTGAAAATTAGAAAACTATATATAGAAAAATAGGTCTGACGGCGTCAAGACAAAGCTTGTGACGCCGTCACCTCGCCGCCAAAACTCTTCTCGGACTGCCTTGATCTACATTTGACGCCGTCAAGACCAAATCATTTCCAGGCCGTCATGACTTATTACTCTTGACGCCCTTCTTTCGTGACGCCGTCAAATCTGTTCTGGGTCGTCATGGACTTCTGCTCTTGACGCCGTCAGAGGATTGCTCTTGACGCCGTCACCTACTGTTCCCAGCATGGAAAATTAAGACTTTGGCGTTTTCTTCATTTTTATGCTCCAAAAACGTCCGAATTGCTTCCTTTTCCAGATTTCTCTCCCAAAGTACCTAAAATCACAAAAGGAACGATTTAGGGCAATATTTGATCAAATAAATTCGGATTCGGGCTTAAATGACCCCCTAAAAACGGATCATTTTTCGCCTCATCACTTCCATACTCTCGCGACCTTTCCTCTTATTCTTCTCCGGCCACGCTTGGATCATATTGATCACTTTTCCTTTTAGGGGAGCCTCATCTCTATGGTCGCCCCCTCGATATCTCACATCCTTAACAAGGTGATTGAGCTTTCCTGATTCCAACGCAGCCTCTAGTTGCCTCCGAAGTTGGTTACAGTCATTCGTGTGGTGTCCCTTCTCCATGTGGTAATCACAGAACTTGTCTTGATTTTCTTTCCTAGGCGGGTGGTTTAACGGTTTGGGTGGCGGTAACCGTAACTGAGGTTCGGTGGCTAGGATTTCTTTGGGGTGTTTGGTGAGGGAGTCTAAGGTAAGTCGTGGAGGGGGATATGCCGGGCGATGATGATGATCGTTTCTTCCAGGTATCATTGTGGGCCTATCACGAGGGCGGTAGGGCGCGTACCCATCACGCCCTTGGTAGTTCTGTCGTCCCTCATTAAACTTCCTATCATTCCTGTACACCCCTCTTTGCTGCTTCTCATCCCGGCGAAAGTTATAGTCCGTATGCTTCTTGAAAGGCTCGGACCTTTCCCCTTTTGGTAACTCCGTATCGGCAAAAGCCTTCTCAGATCGGACAAAGTCATCGAGATGGGACATCATCTCTGTCACTGTTTTGGGGACCTTGTCAGCGTATCGCTTAGCTAGTTCCGGCCAGCGGCATGCGTTCATGAAAGAGGAGATTTTCATGACTTCCGGGACTCCCAGAATAAAACCAGTCTCTGTGGTCCACCTTTCCTTAAATTCTGGGAGGGATCCATTTGCCTTCCGGACGATTTTCGTAATCTCCGTAGGATCCTTAAAGCAGGCTTTATGCAAGGCGAAGCGGGTCACAAACTGCTCTCGGAGATCCGCCCATTCATCGATGCTTCCCGGCGTTAGTTTATCGAACCACCCTCTTGCTCTTCCGTCCAACGTTTGTTGGAACATCCTGCACCATACCGGCATAGGCCATTCCCCATGCATGGCCGCTCCGGTAAAACGAGTGAGATGGTCCTCCGGATCTGTAGATCCGTCATAGAGCTTGATATGAGCAGGCATCTTGTGTTCCGGAGCAGAAAACTCTAAGATTCTCCGCGACAGTGGCGATCGGGATATTTCTTTAAATGGTTTTGACAAGTCTTCATCGGCTACCTTTACCCCGGTGACTATCCCTCCGTTCTTCTTAACGACCCGATTATTTGGTTCATCGTCTTCGAAATCCAGTCGTATGGGTGTGATGTTTTCTCGCCGGTTGTGTTCTACGATCATAGATTTCAGAGTGGATACATAAAGGTCGATTTGTTCTCTGGTGATGGGTGGGGTATTGGTCCTTTCCTCTCCGGAACCACCAGGCCCAAGGTTTGGTCCTCCGGGACCGGAACTCGACATTCTATAACCTGGGTAGATTGAATGCGGGTCCCACGGATAGCGCCAATTTGTTTAAGTAATTTCCTGCAGAAGGTTCAGATGCTACTAAAAGTTCCTTTCCGTAGCGTCCAAGGTCTTCGGTATCTGCAATGACACTAGAAATGCGTTAGCCTCGCCCCGGGTGTTATCCCAGGACCAAGCTCCGGCTTAAGAGTAAGTAACGGGCTTAGTTATATGTGTGTGTGTTTTTCACTAAAAAGGTCTTAAATACATGTGAATAAATGAGTTCTATTTATACTACTCCAAGACTGTACCTTTTTACTGTTGCGACACTGTGCGGGAGACAAGTAGGTTACTATTCCTGACATATAGGGTATGTTCTGACAAGCCACCCTATTGTTAGGGTGTCAGATGGATTATCCCACGTGGTCGACACAATCCCGAGATCTAAGGGATTGATGGACGACTTTGTCTAGTGGGTCCGGTGTTGCCCCGGACAATGGATCCGTCTGGACACATGACCGGACGGTTACATACACGAACAGGGCTCATCATCATAAAACCAAATTACGTTGATGTTGTATGCACATGCAATGAACGGATCAACGGGATGAAGTTGGGTTATGCGCAATGATACATAATCATTTTTTTTGGGCGAGCACTACAGTAGACCACCATCAAAACATGGGGCGGGAAAGTAGAGGATGTTGTGGCAGCATAACCCAAAGAGTGATGATATTTAGGCCTAACAATGAGACCTAATATTAGACCTACATCATTAATTTTTTGACAAGTGTAATTCACATTTTCTCTTTCATCATTTCCCACCAATCAAATTTTCAAATCAACCAATCACATCTTTAGGTCTAATTTTAAGTGTAGGTTTTAGGCATCCAAATCATTTTTCTAACCGAAATTCTTGGCAAGGTGCAAGACTAACTCAGAGGCAATTCTCGGGACATATGGAGGTTCTGGTGGTGGTGTTTGGTGTTAAATATTAGGGAAAATTAGCAAAATAGACCAGTCGCTCGGGCAACTCTTTCGATAGATCGGGCGACCGGGCAACTTGTACAACGGGACACTTGTCGAATTTCATAAGCTGGCAAGTGTCCCGTTGTACAAGTTGCCCGGTCTATTTTTGAATTAAAATTACCTCCTGGTCTACAAAGTGACAAACTATAAGGCAACGATCTAGTCATATAATTATCCCTAAATATTAGTAGTAACTTAAACATAGTTTAGGGGCTTAAGTGTACTTTATAATTAGATTAGGTGGTAGACTAGAACTAGGATTAGATAGCTTGGAGTGCAAGGCAAGTTAGGTTTCCGCCTCCTCATCTCTATAAATAGAGATGAGGGGATGCTAGTTATTCATTCTTCTTCCTCAATTGTAAAAGGTCTTAATAAAAGGTTCGTTGAGGGTATATCGTGTGCATATTATTGTCACTTTTTTGTAGTCTCTCGTGTTTGCTACTTGTGCTCGATACAACTCGCGATCTAGCTTTTCCGCGATCAAACTTCGGGTTTGTTGTAGAGGTATTTATCCAACAAGTGGTATCAAGAGCTGCGGTTATTGTGGTCTTGAAGTTCGAGTGCTAGTTCGTGGTTTGGAGGATAGAGCAAAGAAAACGATTTTGGGTTTCAAATCGTTTCTTAGAGTAGCGATCGGTGACGAGAGGAAAATAAGGTTTTAAAACCTACGTGAAGAAGAAAACAAATACTGCGTTGGTGACAATTGGTGGGGTTTTCTCCTTTTTTTATTTGTCCCAAGTGAAGGCTCACAGTAGCTCGTTTTTATTGTTATGTTTTCTTTGGCACGTTGAATACAAGACAACAAAAAGGTGTTTTGGTTTTTTATTATAAAAGATCAAGTTCATCTTTTTTGGTTTAAAATAAATTCAAAGGTTTCATCTAGATTTTTTTTTTATCTAGTTTGATAAAACTTGAAGATTATTTTTGTTGCGGGTTTTCTTGTGGTTCAAGTTTCGATCGTGGTTCGCTTGTATTTCAAGTTAACGGTCGGGTTTGCTTGTTCAAAATCGAGGGTTTAGGGTTATTCTAATTAATTCGATTTGCAAGAAGTGTTTATAGCAACAAGGGGGAATATTGCACACGGCTTGCGAGGCTTGTCGTTAAGGTTAGTGTGGAAAACTAGAAGGGGGGTTGAATAGTTTTACGTCTTTTTAATTAGTTGTAAAAATAGTTTTAGTGTTTTTAAAACTTAGATTCGATAATATGTGATCTCAAGTCTTGCACACTATAAACAAATATCAATACGAAATATATAACAATGATAAGTAATGAAATAAGTAAGAGATGGAAAGATCGAACCGCGAGACAAGAGATTTATAGTGGTTCGGCTACAAGGACACCTTCCTTGCCCTACTCCACTCCCCGAGCACCTAACTCGAGAGTTTTCTTCACTATATCAACAAGCTCCCTTATGGCGGAGAAAACCTTACACACCAATTTACACACCAATATTCACACCAATCTACACACCAATTTACACACCAATCTACACACCAATAATCACACCACAACACCTTCACACCTAAGTCACAACTTATACACACCTTCTTCAAATCAATCTACTTCACACCTAGCTTCTTCACACCAATAGATTTCCTAGCTTTTCTTCTTCACACCAAGCTATCAACTAATCACACAATCTATATCTAACACAACTATCTACAAGCAAATATTCACAACAATCTTCACAAAGAATATGTAAATAATCTTGATGTTACACCAACAACTTTGATGTGGAGATCACAACAAGTTGTAATACTTCTTGTCTAGAAAGATAGAAGTATTCTTCTCTTGCACTTGAGAGGATTGAAATTGGATCACTTTGAAACAAAGAATATATATACACTTATGATCAAAGGATGAGAGAATAGAGAAATAGATCTGGATCAGAAAGTTTAGAAGTGCAAAAGGTGAGAAAAATCTGAGGGATGAATCAGTATTTAAAGGGGGGGAAAATACTGTTCTGGAGCGTGGCCGGTCCCCTTAATTGTAGGCCGGTCCCCTTAATGATTAAGGGGGCCGCCTAGTAAAATTAAGGGGGCCGCCCTCCTGAACGTTGGGTTTATTTGTTTTTTTGTGAGGAAGGTTTTTCTGGATTAGATTTGCCATTTTTGGTTGGAAATTTGAATTCATATATTTATAATGAATTAAACATATTCCTTTAATTCAAAAAATGTTTTGTAAAAGATATAAAATGTTTTGTGACATTTTATAAGAAATCTAGTGTTTAAGAAAATTGTTCCTTTGATCATAGAATGCAATAAACACTTTGTTTATACATACCTTAAGTGATTTGGATGTAAAGACAAATGTTAAGCACTAAAAACTTGTTTACGTCATAAGTTTTAGATTAATGAGTTTATGCTTTGTAATTATCAAAACATAGAGACATTGTTAATATGTTAACAATGTTTTTAGACATTATTAATTTATGTCAACAATCTCCCCCTTTTTGATGATTACAAAACCTTAAGCTCATTAGGTCTAAAAATTAATTTTTAGACAAGGATTTAGAGTTTAACATTCTCTTCTCCCCCTTTTTGTAAAATCAAAAAGGTTAAAGCTCCCCCTTGATGTATACTCCCCCTCATTTGAGAGCACCAAGGAGATGAGCTATGGAAATCTTGGCTACATAAAATATTAGAAGAGAGCAAGGCAAATCTACATGCAAAGCAATAGATAGAAAAAAAATTCATTCAAGCATCATAGAAAGCATTACAACATTTAATATGCTTAAGGCATATTAATCATAATAAAACAAATGAAAAGACGTAGTCCTATATTGCCTAGAAAGAGCACTTGGACTTGCTTGCAACTCATGGTTGATTGTTTTATTTGCTTGAAGGATAACATAAGCATGAAGCTTAATTGTTAGATGGAGAGGGATATGGGGAGGAGTATGGAGCGGAAGAGGTGGATCTGACGATGTTGTATCGTGTTAAGGGTAGTATTGGATGATTACGAGTGAGAAGATATTCAATCCAAGAAATATCTTCACTCAAGTAGAGGATTTATTTTTGAAGGAATATGCAACAAGGGCAAAAGTGAGTGTGGTTGGTAACTTGATCCAAATTAAGAGAGTGGGGAAGGCAATTTGCATAGGGTGATGATGGAGGTTGCCCTTTGTTGCGTTGTGCAAGATGCATAGCAAGGAGATCGCTAAGATCATGGATTTGGTTTATTTCATCACGGAACTTTTGCTTTTCCGTGGCAATGTGAAGAGGATCATAGGTTTGGTATGGATGGTTTGTATTTATGTAGTTGGCATTGTAATTTGATGGTTGGCCAATGTTGTATGGTTTGTAAAGAGGATCAAATGAATGACCTTGTGGGTTTGAGGTAAAGCTTGGGAAGTAAGAAGTTGGAGGTGTTGAATGACTTCCAATCTCATTGGTTATGATGGATTTGTTTCGAGGGCTTTTTCTTCGCCAAACGGGTTTTTCCGTCATCCTTGCTAGCCTTGAGGCTTTTGATCTTGGTTTGTTTGGAGAGTTCATGATGGGATGAATGGATAGTTTTGAGGATTGGGGATATTTATAGTGTAAGATTTGTGTGTTTAAGGATTGGTAAGGTTTGTTGGAAGATTGGGACAAAGTGTGTTGGTTAAAATTGGGAAATGTAGGTTGAAATGGGCTAAAAAGCAGAAAAGATTCTGTAAACCCGACCATCAGATGGCCGGTCCCCTTAATTAGGGGGCGGTCCCCTTAATGATTAAGGGGGCCGCCTTACAAAATTAAGGGGGCCGCCCATCTGGTGATTTCCAGGATGCCAGAATTGGGTTTTTGGCAGAAAATTTGCAGAAAGGTTATGTGTTTGGATTAGAATTCAAGCAAGTTCAATTCTCTTAGGCAATATAGAGTCTAATCTAATCAAGATATAGCATACATGCAAAAACACATAAGCAAAGGAGCAAATAATCAACACATAATAAGCAATAGGAGGTAAGCAAAGGCAAGCACACTTAATCTTCCTAAGGCACCTATCTTAGTGAGTGAAAAACTAGTGATGGATCAAGATGACACCATTATTAGTGAATTTGTCCTAGTGAGTGTCTATATGCAACAAATGTGGAGTTGTGATTGTTTCGACTCCTAGAAGCAAAAGGAAATAGCGATCCTAAGAAACAATCCAAATAATCTCCTTGATTCAATTTTTGCTCGATCATGAATGTCAAAGACATATATTAGATTATATACCTTGACAATTTATGTGAGAGTTTATGCATGATTTTGAAATATAATGTTTTTAGAATTAGTCAACAATGCAAGGAAAATGGTCTTCGTGGGGTTCCTAGATTGTGAGAATAATTTTTTTTTTATTTTTTTTTTTAGAGAAAATTGATTGAGTTTTAAAAAAATTTTATGCAAAGAAAATAAATTTTCCCAATCTTTAGATTTGTGCGAAATAGATTCCTAGACTCAGAAAAGGTGAAATGAATAAATTTCATGCAAGTATTAATTTGAAATAATTCAATATAATTTAGTCAACTTGTTCCATCATTCCTAATCCTAAACGCAAGTGGTTGAATAATTCACGCTTAAGGGGTTTTGTGAATATATCCGCAATGTTATCTTCCGATGCAACCTTTTCTATAGATATATTTCCTTTTTGTACATTATCCCTAAGAAAATGGTGACGTATTTCTATGTGTTTAGTCCTAGAGTGTTGCACCGGATTTTTACTTAAATCTATCGCACCTTTGTTATCGCACATAATGGGGACATTTTCTAACCTAATGCCATAGTCTACGAGAGCTTGTTTCATCCATAGTGCTTGTTGACATGCCTTTCCGGCGCTTACATATTCGGCTTCGGTGGTAGAAATAGCAAGAGCGGTTTGCTTCTTCGAAAACCAAGACGTTAGACAACATCCCATAAACGTGCAAATACCGCTAGTGCTCTTTCTATCTACGTAGTCTCCCGCATGATCCGAATCCGCATATACAATGGTTTCTATGCCGGATTCCTTAGGATACCATAATCCTAAGTGTATAGTGCCTTTAATGTATCGGAAGATACGCTTAACCGCTTCTAGGTGAGAGGTTTTGGGATCCTCTTGAAAACGGGCACAAAGGCAGACACTAAACATGATATCGGGTCTACTTGCCATCAAGTATAGTAAACTACCTATCATTCCTCTATACTTGAAGTTATCTACGGACTCACCTTCATCGTCCTTTGTGAGCTTTACCTCCGTAGACATGGGTGTTTTTATGGGTTTTGAGTCTTCTAGGCCAAATTTCTTAAGCATTTCCTTAATGTACTTAGATTGGTTAAAGAATATTCCATCTTCTAATTGTTTTATTTGTAATCCTAGGAAGAAGTTAAGTTCACCCATCATACTCATCTCAAACTCATCATGCATGGTTTTGGCAAATTCATCACACATGTCTTGACAAGTCGATCCAAATATAATGTCATCAACATATATTTGAACAATGATGAGATTAGGGTCTTTCCTTTTAGTGAAAAGAGTGTTATCTACCATTCCCATGGAATAATCATGTTTAATAAGAAAAGCTTTTAATCGATCATACCAAGCTTTAGGAGCTTGTCTGAGTCCATACAAAGCTTTCTTTAACTTATAAACATAATCAGGTTTTGCGAAGTCAATGAATCCTGGAGGTTGTGCCACATATACCTCCTCATTGATAAAACCATTAAGGAATGCACTTTTCACATCCATTTGGAATATCTTAAAATCTAGGGAGCAAGCATAGGCAAGTAATATCCTAATTGATTCTAGTCTAGCTACGGGGGCATAAGTTTCGTCATAATCAATTCCTTCTTGTTGATTATAACCTTGGGCAACTAACCTAGCTTTATTCCTAGTAACTATTCCATTCTCATCTAACTTGTTCCTATATACCCATTTGGTTCCTATGATAGTCATATCCTTTGGATTTGGGACTAGTTCCCAAACATCATTTGCCTTAAATTG
Organism: Artemisia argyi; assembly: GCA_030686995.1. Classification (NCBI taxonomy): domain Eukaryota; kingdom Viridiplantae; phylum Streptophyta; class Magnoliopsida; order Asterales; family Asteraceae; genus Artemisia; species Artemisia argyi. Next base: position 11,390 of record JARVZY010005469.1, on the reverse strand, counting down.
ATTTAATTCTTCTTGCATAGCTATAATCCAACTTTCATCCTTTAAAGCCTCGCTAATATTCTTAGGTTCTATTGCCGAGAGGAAACAAAAGAAGTTGTTTTTATCTTGGGCTTGTGACCTAAGGGTTCTTTGGTTAAGATGTCCTATTATATTATCTAAAGGATGTGATCTAGATTCTTTAATATTAACAGTTTCGTTATTTTCTAAGTGAATTTCTTCATTATCATTTCCTATGGGTTTTGTTTTACTAACCTCAATGGCTTCATCTTCGACTAAATCATCATCTTCTAAAGGTAGCGTTTTAGGAGGTGGTGGTGTTTCATCAAATGTTACATTTAGTGATTCCTCCACTTTCATTGAGTGTTTGTTAAGTATTATATATGCTTTACTATTTTGTGAGTATCCTAAAAATATTCCTTCATATGATTTTGGATCAAACTTAGTGAGGTAGTCCTTAGTGTTTAAGATATAGCATTTACTTCCAAATACCCTAAAGTAGCTTAAGTTAGGTTTTCTATTTCTTAATAACTCATAAGGAGTTTTTCCTAGAATTCTTCTGATTGATACCCTATTTAAAATATAAGTCGATGTATCTACGGCGTGACACGAAAATTTTTGTGGAATGGATTGTTCATTTAACATAGTTCTACTCATTTCTTGTAGTGACCTATTTTTTCTTTCTACTACCCCATTTGATTGAGGAGTACGAGGAGCGGAGAAATTGTGAGATATTCCATTTAACTCACAATATTTTCCGAATTGTACTTCGTTATCAAATTCCCTTCCATGGTCCGTCCTAATGGCAACTATTGAGCATCCTAACTTATTTTGAATCATTTTACTAAATATTTCGAATTTTTCAAAGGCTTGGGTTTTGTCACTTAAAAACCTAGTCCACGTGTATCGTGAGTAGTCATCTACTATTACTAAGGTATATTTGTTTCCTCCATAGCTCCGCACAGCGGATGGACCAAAAAGATCCATATGTAATAACTCTAGGCACCTAGTAGTAGATACTATATTCTTAGCTTTGTGACTAGCATGAGCTTGTTTTCCAATTTTACATGCATCACAAAAATGTTTGTCATATTTTAGATTTGGCAAGTTTCTAACTAATTCCTTAGAAGCCAAAGATTGTATTTGTTGCATGTTAGCGTGTCCTAATCTCCTATGCCACAATGTGGAGTTTTCGTCTAGGGTTGTTAGGCATATTCTATCTTCAGGTTTGTTTCCTAGTTTCATAACATATACACCTCCTTTCCTAATACATCTACCTATAATTTTTCCATTCTTAACTATTTCACTATCTTCTTCAGAAAAGATAACTCTACATTTATTATCGCATATTTGGCCTACACTAAGTAAGTTATATGTTAAATTATTTACATGTTCAACATTTTCAATAGTAAGTGAGTCTTGAGAAATTGTACCTTTGCCAATAATTTTTCCACGCAAGTCACTACCAAAAATAACGTTACCTCCGTTGTATGCCTTATATGTAGAGAATAGCTTTCGGTTCCCTATCATGTGCCTTGAGCATCCACTATCCTTGATCCATTCGTCAGGATCCAAGTCAATTCCAAGGCATATTTCGTCGGTTGCTTTTGCCATGAAACACTTTTCTTCTCTTGGTTTTTCCACTTCTTCTTTGTCACTATCACTCCATGTTCTACTAACAAATGCACCTTGATTATCATAACTCGGTGGCTTTAGACATTCACCAACGAGATGATTTGGACTTCCACATCTAAAGCATTTTCTTTTCACGTAATTGTCACTTCTATTTCTTTGGAACGATTTTCTATCGTCATGTGATGATCTAGTGAATCTTCCTCGTCTCTTGAAGAATTTCTTGAATTCTCTTACGGCCATTGCATATTCTTCATCTTCACTCTCGTCACTTGAGTCACTATCATCACAAAGTTCCTTTTTGGCTTTTAGAGCAACGGATTTGACTTGTTCTTTCTTGACTTTAACCGTTTCCAGATCTTTTCTTATAATTTCTTCATGGACCTTCAAGTTGCCAATAAGCTTATCTAGTGACAATGTCATCAAATTCTTTGATTCTTCAATAGCCGTGACTTTAGCTCGCCATTTCGGATGCAATGCCCTGAGAAATTTCCTAACACAATTTTTACTAGAAAATGTCTCATCAAGTGCTTTTAAACTTGTGATAATGGTGTTAAATTTAGCAAAAGCATTATCAATTGATTCCTCTTCCGGAATCGTAAATTGTTCATATTGTTGTACAAGAAGATCTATTTTGTTATCTTTAACTTGACTATTACCTTGGTGAGTGATTAGTAAAGAATCCTAAATTTCTTTTGCGGTTTTACACATAAAAATTCTTTCATATTCTTTGCGTGGTAACGCATTATAAATAACCATTTTAGCCTCATTATTTTTTGCTAGTTTCTTTTTCAAATCATCATTTTGTTTTTCAAAAGCTACAATTTCATCCATTTTAGTTTCAACATTATATTGAATAGGGGGAAAATCACCAAAGGTAATAATATACCAAAGATCAAGATCTTTTGATTTCACATACGTTTCGAATCTATTTTTCCAATATAAAAATCCATCACTTTCAAATAGTGGTGGTCTTTGCATAGATTGCCCTTCTAAATATTTTAAAGATTCCATAGATCGTTACAAGTTTTAAAATACAATATATTTTAAAATTCTTGCTAGACGTGGCTCTGATACCAATTGTGGAAAACTAGAAGGGAGGGTCGAATAGTTTTACGTCTTTTTAATTAGTTGTAAAAATAGTTTTAGTGTTTTTAAAACTTAGATTCGATAATATGTGATCTCAAGTCTTGCACACTATAAACAAATATCAATACGAAATATATAACAATGATAAGTAATGAAATAAGTAAGAGATGGAAAGATCGAACCGCGAGACAAGAGATTTATAGTGGTTCGGCTACAAGGACACCTTCCTTGCCCTACTCCACTCCCCGAGCACCTAACTCGAGAGTTTTCTTCACTATATCAACAAGCTCCCTTATGGCGGAGAAAACCTTACACACTAATTTACACACCAATATTCACACCAATCTACACACCAATTTACACACCAATCTACACACCAATAATCACACCACAACACCTTCACACCTAAGTCACAACTTCTACACACCTTCTTCAAATCAATCTACTTCACACCTAGCTTCTTCACACCAATAGATTTCCTAGCTTTTCTTCTTCACACCAAGCTATCAACTAATCACACAATCTATATCTAACACAACTATCTACAAGCAAATATTCACAACAATCTTCACAAAGAATATGTAAATAATCTTGATGTTACACCAACAACTTTGATGTGGAGATCACAACAAGTTGTAATACTTCTTGTCTAGGAAGATAGAAGTATTCTTCTCTTGCACTTGAGAGGATTGAAATTGGATCACTTTGAAACAAAGAATATATATACACTTATGATCAAAGGATGAGAGAATAGAGAAATAGATCTGGATCAGAAAGTTTAGAAGTGCAAAAGGTGAGAAAAATCTGAGGGATGAATCGGTATTTAAAGGGGGGGAAAATACTATTCTGGAGCGTGGCCGGTCCCCTTAATTGTAGGCCGGTCCCCTTAATGATTAAGGGGGCCGCCTAGTAAAATTAAGGGGGCCGCCCTCCTGAACGTTGGGTTTATTTGTCTTTTTGTGGGGAAGGTTTTTCTGGATTAGATTTGCCATTTTTGGTTGGAAATTTGAATTCATATATTTATAATGAATTAAACATATTCCTTTAATTCAAAAAATGTTTTGTAAAAGATATAAAATGTTTTGTGACATTTTATAAGAAATCTAGTGTTTAAGAAAATTGTTCCTTTGATCATAGAATGCAATAAACACTTTGTTTATACATACCTTAAGTGATTTGGATGTAAAGACAAATGTTAAGCACTAAAAACTTGTTTACGTCATAAGTTTTAGATTAATGAGTTTATGCTTTGTAATTATCAAAACATAGAGACATTGTTAATATGTTAACAATGTTTTTAGACATTATTAATTTATGTCAAAAATCTCCCCCTTTTTGATGATTACAAAACCTTAAACTCATTAGGTCTAAAAATTAATTTTTAGACAAGGATTTAGAGTTTAACATTCTCTTCTCCCCCTTTTTGTAAAATCAAAAAGGTTAAAGCTCCCCCTTGATATATACTCCCCCTCATTTGAGAGCACCAAGGAGATGAGCTATGGAAATCTTGGCTACACAAAATATTAGAAGAGAGCAAGGCAAATCTACATGCAAAGCAATAGATAGAAAAAAAATTCATTCAAGCATCATAGAAAGCATTACAACATTTAATATGCTTAAGGCATATTAATCATAATAAAACAAATGAAAAGACATAGTCCTATATTGCCTAGAAAGAGCACTTGGACTTGCTTGCAACTCATGGTTGATTGTTTTATTTGCTTGAAGGATAACATAAGCATGAAGCTTAATTGTTAGATGGCGAGGGATATGGGGAGGAGTATGGAGCGGAAGAGGTGGATCTGACGATGTTGTATCGTGTTAAGGGTGGTATTGGATGATTACGAGTGAGAAGATATTCAATCCAAGAAATATCTTCACTCAAGTAGAGGATTTGTTTTTGAAGGAATATGCAACAAGGGCAAAAGTGAGTGTGGTTGGTAACTTGATCCAAATTAAGAGAGTGGGGAAGGCAATTTGCATAGGGTGATGATGGAGGTTGCCCTTTGTTGCGTTGTGCAAGATGCATAGCAAGGAGATCGCTAAGATCATGGATTTGGTTTATTTCATCACGGAACTTTTGCTTTTTCATGGCAATGTGAAGAGGATCATAGGTTTGGTATGGATGGTTTGTATTTGTGTAGTTGGCATTGTAGTTTGATGGTTGGCCAATGTTGTATGGTTTGTAAAGAGGATCAAATGAATGACCTTGTGGGTTTGAGGTAAAGCTTGGGAAGTAAGAAGTTGGAGGTGTTGAATGACTTCCAATCTCATTGGTTATGATGGATTTGTTTCGAGGGCTTTTTCTTCGCCAAACGGGTTTTTCCGTCATCCTTGCTAGCCTTGAGGCTTTTGATCTTGGTTTGTTTGGAGAGTTCATGATGGGATGAATGGATAGTTTTGAGGATTGTGGATATTTATAGTGTAAGATTTGTGTGTTTAAGGATTGGTAAGGTTTGTTGGAAGATTGGGACAAAGTGTGTTGGTTAAAATTGGGAAATGTAGGTTGAAATGGGCTAAAAAGCAGAAAAGATTCTGTAAACCCGACCATCAGATGGCCGGTCCCCTTAATTAGGGGGCGGTCCCCTTAATGATTAAGGGGGCCGCCTTACAAAATTAAGGGGGCCGCCCATCTGGTGATTTCCAGGATGCCAGAATTGGGTTTTTGGCAGAAAATTTGCAGAAAGGTTATGTGTTTGGATTAGAATTCAAGCAAGTTCAATTCTCTTAGGCAATATAGAGTCTAATCTAATCAAGATATAGCATACATGCAAAAACACATAAGCAAAGGAGCAAATAATCAACACATAATAAGCAATAGGAGGTAAGCAAAGGCAAGCACACTTAATCTTCCTAAGGCACCTATCTTAGTGAGTGAAAAACTAGTGATGGATCAAGATGACACCATTATTAGTGAATTTGTCCTAGTGAGTGTCTATATGCAACAAATGTGGAGTTGTGATTGTTTCGACTCCTAGAAGCAAAAGGAAATAGCGATCCTAAGAAACAATCCAAATAATCTCCTTGATTCAATTTTTGCTCGATCATGAATGTCAAAGACATATATTAGATTATATACCTTGACAATTTATGTGAGAGTTTATGCATGATTTTGAAATATAATGTTTTTAGAATTAGTCAACAATGCAAGGAAAATGGTCTTCGTGGGGTTCCTAGATTGTGAGAATAATTTTTTTTTTTTTTTTTTTTTTTAGAGAAAATTGATTGAGTTTTAAAAAAATTTTATGCAAAGAAAATAAATTTTCCCAATCTTTAGATTTGTGCGAAATAGATTCCTAGACTCAGAAAAGGTGAAATGAATAAATTTCATGCAAGTATTAATTTGAAATAATTCAATATAATTTAGTCAACTTGTTCCATCATTCCTAATCCTAAACGCAAGTGGTTGAATAATTCACGCTTAAGGGGTTTTGTGAATATATCCGCAATGTTATCTTCCGATGCAACCTTTTCTATAGATATATTTCCTTTTTGTACATTATCCCTAAGAAAATGGTGACGTATTTCTATGTGTTTAGTCCTAGAGTGTTGCACCGGATTTTTACTTAAATCTATCGCACCTTTGTTATCGCACATAATGGGGACATTTTCTAACCTAATGCCATAGTCTACGAGAGCTTGTTTCATCCATAGTGCTTGTTGACATGCCTTTCCGGCGCTTACATATTCGGCTTCGGTGGTAGAAATAGCAAGAGCGGTTTGCTTCTTCGAAAACCAAGACGTTAGACAACATCCCATAAACGTGCAAATACCGCTAGTGCTCTTTCTATCTACGTAGTCTCCCGCATGATCCGAATCCGCATATACAATGGTTTCTATGCCGGATTCCTTAGGATACCATAATCCTAAGTGTATAGTGCCTTTAATGTATCGGAAGATACGCTTAACCGCTTCTAGGTGAGAGGTTTTGGGATCCTCTTGAAAATGGGCACAAAGGCAGACACTAAACATGATATCGGGTCTACTTGCCATCAAGTATAGTAAACTACCTATCATTCCTCTATACTTGAAGTTATCTACGGACTCACCTTCATCGTCCTTTGTGAGCTTTACCTCCGTAGACATGGGTGTTTTTATGGGTTTTGAGTCTTCTAGGCCAAATTTCTTAAGCATTTCCTTAATGTACTTAGATTGGTTAAAGAATATTCCATCTTCTAATTGTTTTATTTGTAATCCTAGGAAGAAGTTAAGTTCACCCATCATACTCATCTCAAACTCATCATGCATGGTTTTGGCAAATTCATCACACATGTCTTGACAAGTCGATCCAAATATAATGTCATCAACATATATTTGAACAATGATGAGATTAGGGTCTTTCCTTTTAGTGAAAAGAGTGTTATCTACCATTCCCATGGAATAATCATGTTTAATAAGAAAAGCTTTTAATCGATCATACCAAGCTTTGGGAGCTTGTTTGAGTCCATACAAAGCTTTCTTTAACTTATAAACATAATCAGGTTTTGCGAAGTCAATGAATCCTGGAGGTTGTGCCACATATACATCCTCATTGATAAAACCATTAAGGAATGCACTTTTCACATCCATTTGGAATAACTTAAAATCTAGGGAGCAAGCATAGGCAAGTAATATCCTAATTGATTCTAGTCTAGCTACGGGGGCATAAGTTTCGTCATAATCAATTCCTTCTTGTTGATTATAACCTTGGGCAACTAACCTAGCTTTATTCCTAGTAACTATTCCATTCTCATCTAACTTGTTCCTATATACCCATTTGGTTCCTATGATAGTCATATCCTTTGGATTTGGGACTAGTTCCCAAACATCATTTGCCTTAAATTGATTTAATTCTTCTTGCATAGCTATAATCCAACTTTCATCCTTTAAAGCCTCGCTAATATTCTTAGGTTCTATTGCCGAGAGGAAACAAAAGAAGTTGTTTTTATCTTGGGCTTGTGACCTAAGGGTTCTTTGGTTAAGATGTCCTATTATATTATCTAAAGGATGTGATCTAGATTCTTTAATATTAACGGTTTCGTTATTTTCTAAGTGAATTTCTTCATTTTCATTTTCTATGGGTTTTGTTTTACTAACCTCAATGGCTTCATCTTCGACTAAATCATCATCTTCTAAAGGTAGCGTTTTAGGAGGTGGTGGTGTTTCATCAAATGTTACATTTAGTGATTCCTCCACTTTCATTGAGTGTTTGTTAAGTATTATATATGCTTTACTATTTTGTGAGTATCCTAAAAATATTCCTTCATATGATTTTGGATCAAACTGAAGGTACAAAGGAAGAAACTTGTAACGGGTTATATGTAGGGGGAGGGTCGGATCATTCAAGGAAAGCTCATTCTGGTGGACGTTCAAGGTTTAAGTCAAGGGGTGGAACTGGTAAACTCAAGTGCTTCATATGTCATTCAGAGGGTCATCTGAAGAGAGATTGTCCAATGAAGAAGTCAAGTGGGTCCGTCAGGAAGGGTAAGCATGATCAGGATTCTGGTTCTTCTGATGACGAGGGTAATGCCTACTTTGGAGAAGCCTTGGTGGTAGTCGGGAATGATAAGAGTACTGAATTGGTAATGGATTCAGGCGGGTCTTATCATATGACACCTAGGAAGGATTTCTTGTATGACTTCAAGGATGTTGATGGTGGTTCGGTTCAGTTTGGTGATAACAGGACATGCACTATCAGAGGGACAGGAAAAGTGAAGATACAGCTAATGATGGTTCAAGCTTTATACTGGAGGATGTAAGGTATGTTCCAGGGTTAAGAAAAAGCTTGATTTCATTGGGTACTCTTGAAAAAGAGAGTTATACTGTGAAGATGCAGATGGGTAGAGTCAAGGTGATCAAAGGTTGTCGGGTTATGATGACCGGGATCAGGAAAGAGAACTGTGTGTATACTCTTGAAGCAAAAGTAATGACTTTTGGTGTACAAAAGCATGGAGGTTCAAAAAAAGTTGGATTCAAGCAACTTGGTTATAAACAAGTTGGGTTCAAACAACTTGGTCATAAACAAGTTGGGTTCAAACAACTTGGTCTTGGTATTAAAACAGGAGTCCATGGAGTACAGGTTGATGAACGTGTTTGGTTTGAGATGGAACTGCAGGGAGCTCAGGAAAATCATGAAGCTGAGGTTGTTCAGGATAGTAACGATGATACTGCAGTGACTCAAAGAAAGTTGGAGGACAAACAACTTGAAGAAAAGACAAACACGGGCTGCTTGGTAAAGGAGCAGGAAAATGTATACCTTGGTATAAAGGTGGGGGCAGACATTACGAAAACCGGAGTACCGGGTCAAGAGGGTGCAGAGGGTAATGTTGCTGAAAAGAAGAAAGGGAAGGAGTCTACGGAAGCTAATCTTGGAAAATTACTGAAGTACAATGCCTGGTCGACAAGGTGGTCCCCGGTCCGAGGTTCCAGCACGAGATGCTGAGTATCGGTTATGTTTAAGTGTTACTCCTAGGGTGGACATTGTTAAATATTAGTAGTAACTTAAACATAGTTTAGGAGCTTAAGTGTACTTTGTAATTAGATTAGGTGGTAGACTTGAACTTGGATTAGATAACTTGGAGTGCAAGGCAAGCTAGGTTTCCGCCTCCTCATCTCTATAGAGATGAGGGGATGCTAGTTATTCATTCTTCTTCCTCAATTGTAAAAGCTTTATTGGTCTTAATAAAGGGTTCGTTGAGGGTATATCATGTGCATATTCTTGTGGCTTTTTTGTAGTCTCTCGTGTTTGCTACTTGTGCTTGATACAACTCGCGATCTAGTTTTTCCGCGATAAAACTTCGGGTTTGTTGTAGAGGTATTTATCCAACATTTGGGCTTCTGAAAGTTTGTATGTGAGGGGATACAAATACTAACTGATCTACTCATGAAGTATCGAAAAAAGTTGTGGGAAAATGAAGTTTTATTGTTATGTTCATGTATGGATCTAATGGATTTGTACATGTTTAACCTTCGTAAAGCTATCTTTTTTCTTTGGTTGTTACAAATAACTATTAATGTCGAATTTTATCAGTTCTTTCAAGAAATCCATCAAGCACATAGCATTTACTCAAACTTGACGGATCTAAGGAAAGGTTTCACTTATTCGAAGCAGACCTCCTTAAAGAATGTTCCTTTGATGCCGCTGTTAATGGCTTTGACGAAGTCTTCCATACAGATTATCCCTTTTTCAATACATTCACATATTTATAGGTTTTTTTCATACTAATCATACACACCTTATATCGTATTCTGCTAAAATTTTATAACTGCGAAAATTAAGCTTTCATTTGCATTTTTTTTTCTAGAATTCCTTTACTTAACTCATTGGTATGGGCCAAACGTTTAATATGAATATTTTTTTGTTTGTTGATGCTCTATATGTTGTCTCAGTAGCATCAAGTATGTCACCGTTGTTGTGAAGGAAGGTGGTGAGGAGGTTTATTAAATTTCCTTTCACGTCCCTGAATTGGAATACAAGTTATATGAGACAAACAAAATGGATGACAAAAAATGCATCGGAATGAAAACGGTGTAGCTGAGAAAGATTTGAGCGAACTTTGTTAACTGTTTGGGGATAAGCTGTAATTCCCTTGCAGGGTAATTTCTGTTGTGTCATTACCTTCATATCATCGTTGTATTTCAATGCTCATTCGTTATATCATATGGCTTGCGACTCCACAATGCTTTATAAAGATGGGCTCAAGGTCAGTTCAATGATGCAATTTGTTATTTAATGTCCTTGAAGGGGTTCAGATTAACGAGCAAAAAAGATTATCTAATGTGCCCAATAGTGTCCCGATTTGCTTCCTTTTGTAGGGTTTGTATGTACCAGCACCATAATCTTTGCAATTTTGCGGTTATTTACTGTTCTTATTGGCTCGTCCGTTTTTTGTGCTTATTTCAGGTGTTGGATGAATGCACATATCGTCATCTCAAGATACAGTGTCGGGAAGAGTAGCTTTATTTGCACCTGCGGCCGTGGAGATTCGTGTGACTACGGAATCGTAGTTGCATTTCTATAGATGTGCTATATATATTGTCGGTGAGCAGCAACTTATATTAGTAAGGGAAACATTTCTGCTATTGTTCATATTTTATAAGTGTTCTTTTAGTGGCAAATTGTATTATTTTTGGGATTCTCCATGTTTGCAAGCTGTAAAAAAACTAAACGAAAAAAAAAAAAAAAAAAAAAGATTTCTTGAATAGAAACTCTTCAATTTCCAAATAAAGGAAAAGGCACCGCAGCAAGCATTCGATAAACTTATGCCTTTAACAAAAAACAGGGGGAAAAAATGCGCTGGCGCCTACCTTTCTCGTTATAATAAATTCAAACATCGTTCAAAATCGTTATTGGTAAGTGTGAGAAGCTAATGCGCTTTGTCTTTTTCGGGGCAAAAAAGTTATTTAACCGCTTTGCTAAAAAGAAATTGCTATAGGGTGATCAGGATAGTGATGTAAAATTGTAAATCGCTAATCAGCATTAAGATTGTTCCACGTACCGATGGTCTGAACTATAGGTATTAGATACAATATTATTGTCCTATAATCTTTAGATATATAAAGCAACTTGACATCTTATATTACCAGCCTCCCTAAAATTACACGTAGCTCTTGTTATGATGACAACTTCTTCTCATGGTTGTTAAGATCCTCGATTTTGATTTTAGGATTTTATGATTTTACCATACTACAAA